>JAQHUG010000833.1:52623-69055 GCA_028555095.1 Dicrostonyx torquatus | reverse complement strand
CCATTACCAAAGGACATTAAGCTTACAGCTCACAAGCCTGCAGAAGCCAAATAGCAAGGTGAACCCAAAGAAAAACATATAAAGATTTTCCTGGAAGTCAGAAGCAAACAAAACCTTCAGACAAAAGTTGAACACACACACATTTTTAAGACAGTAAGAGAGTACAACACATGACAGTTATAATCCTCATTTCTGTAACTGGTCATGTAGCCTTAGCTGGTGTTTTTACCTGCCTTCTACTACCCATTCTGCGTTTCCCTCATCCTCATCAAGAACCTCAGTAGGTTTCTGATTTTAGCTGTAAGTGTGACCCATACAGTCATTCATTAAGTGTCAGGCTATTTACTCTGCCAGAATTGAGTTGTTCTAGTTTTCGTATTTACGTTAATCATGAAACACTTGTAACACCAAGAGATATTATTAGGATCTTCTGAGCTCTAAATATAATCTTAGCATTCCTGGAGGTTGCTTAGCACTTCCAGAGGCCACTCGGTGCTCCCTGAGGTAGCTCTGCAATCCCAGAAGCCGGTCCTATCTGCTCCCATGGAGATCACTTACTTGGGCCTGACCCCACAGAGGTTGCTGGCTCAGGTTGCTCTTGCAGAGGTTGCTAGTAAGGGCCTGTTCCCAAGGCAGAGGTGGTTGACTTAGGCCTGCTTCTATGGAGGTCACTGGCTGGGTCTGCTCTGGAGGAGGTTGCTGGCTCGGGCCTGCTCTCACTGATATCCTGGGTTCAGTTCTTCTCCCTTAGAGACTCCATATTTTTTAAAATAGGTATTATGACTTTGGTAAGATGCTATTGCACATGTTTACCTGACAATTGCTGAGGTTGAACATTTCTTATATACTTGTTAAACATTTGCTTGTCTTAATTATTATATTTTTAATAACTGGTGAGATATAGGTGTCCAGTTTTATTCTGAACATGGATTATTACGTTATTGATATTATTATGAAGAATAAGCACACACACATATATCTGAGTATGTGTATCTGCACTTGTGTATATCTCTGAGTATGTATTTCTGACACAAAATCAAAGCTTTCCATTGAAGCCCTGTGGTGGTGGTGCACGCCTTTAATCCCAGCACTCAGGAGGCAGAGGTAGTCTGATCTCTGTGACTTCAAGGCTAGCCTGGTCTACAAGAGCTAGTTCCAGGAGAGGCTCCAAAACTACAGAAGAACTCTGTCTCGAAAAACCAAAAAATTAAAAGTTCTCCATTAATAGATATGTCTTAAAGTTAGTGCAATACTATATCAATTATGGCAATTTTGTGATATATTTTAAAATGAGGAAGTATAATTCAAATACATATAGATTGTCATTTTTAAAGATAGTGATAGTCTTGGATATTTGTGATTCCATAGGAATTTTAGCATTGTTTCTATTTTTGTGAATGTGCTATTGCAATTTATTGAAATGTTATGATATCAGTTCTTTGTTCTGTTAAATTATGTCACATTGATTTTAATATGTTCAACAAAGTTTATATCTGACAAAGAAATGTTTTTTGATCATGATGATGGGATAATAGATTGGCATTTGTGAGTTATTGTTTATAGACAATTGTTATAATTACATTGCCATAGATTCATGTATATGGATAGAAAGTTAAATTATATTGAATATTGTATGCATGCATGCTTCTACCTCTGTTTAAAACATTTTTTGATGTATATATATATATATATATATTTACCACAGTACAGCGTAGATTTCTACCTCTGATTAAGATACTTATATATTGTTTATGTATTGACATATATTTTACCATATTGCAATGTATACTTGTACATTGTTTATATTTGGAGGGTCATTGTCCTCATTTATTACACAGTTGTTTAAGAATTGTGGATCAATAGTCATCTATGTTTGTCATATTTATAGTTAGACTGATCAGGTTCTTTAGATACATAGAGATTATATTCTGTATAAATAATCGTCAATCTCTTCAAAGAGCTGTAGAAAATGGCATTTAGTCTAACCTAGAGTTCTGTGGTAGGGAGACACAAATGCTCCTGGCTACACCGATCTATTCCTGAGAGATTGTTGAGCACCAAAGACACTCCACTTGGAGCTTGTCTTCTTGTCAAAACCTGCCTCTGGGCAAGGAACTGCCCATACCTCAAAAACTGACAAAATACATAGTATCCGGAAATGGATAAGCAGAACTGACAAATCCTGCCAAGACAGGGTAAGACGGTTTTGAAAAATTTCTTGCCTTTAAAAATAATCTGTCAGTTATTCTAGGCCTTAGCCAAAGTTGGTTGCTTAGACGCCGCAAACGTGACTTTGGGTGATTGGCCAGGTAGCCAGCTGTCTCTGTGACTTGTTACATATTTTGGAAGTTGTTTGATTGTATTTCTTAATTATTCTGGTAACGTTATTTCCCTTCTCAGATCTTGGATGGTGTTGAAGACTAGATAAATGTAGTTAGTTACTTTCCTCTTATGACTTGGCCAAGTTATTTATTATACAAGACTTAAGCTAGTTAAGAATAGGATATTTGTTTTTACTGTATATAATTTTGTAGTAACTTTAGAACTCTCTTACTTAGACAAAAGGGGGAGGTGCTGTGGGAGTTCTTTCTACCCCTTTAGCTAATAGCCTTTAAGGTACCAGCCCATTGGGGCGTGGTTTCATTAATTTTAAAAAAAGCCCGGCAGCACTCTGCTTGCTCTCTTGCTTCTGGCTCCCGTTCTGACTGCTAGACTCTCTGTTTCCTGTTTGCGACGAGAGGACTGTGGTTTGGGAAATTGAACTGTAAGTTTTTTCCCCTCCAATAAATAACCCCTTTTAATCAAACTGGTGTAGGATTGTTTTGCATCATTATCATGATGCATGATTTCTCTCTTTTATGTCTTCAACTGTTCCACAACAGATTATGGCTAATGTCATATTATGGATCCTTTTAATCTATAGAAGCCTTGAGACAATCCATTGGTTAAACTTCCCCTACTCCCCATTTTACCTTGACCTCAGTCTGAAATGGCAATCCTGCCTCCAGGAATCTCATAATGAGAGTGTGTCTAAGAGCTGTCTCCTCCCATCTTATAGCTCTCTCTAGTGCTAAGATTAAAGGCATGCACCACTACTGCCTGCTTTCTATAGCCAGCTAGTGTGGCTACTGGGATTAAAGGTACGTGTCACCACTGCCTGGTCTGTAAGGCTGATCAGTGTGGCTGGTTCACTCTCTGAACTTCAGGGAAGCTTTATTTATTAAAATGCAAATGAAATATTACTACTGGAGGTTTAAGAGGAGCAATCTTATTGGAGGAAGTATGTCACACACAGATAGTGGGCTTTGAGAGTATATAACCTTTCCCTAATTCCAGTTCACTGTCTCTTCTTAGTGATTGTGGTTGGTTATGTGATCTCTCTGCTTCCTACTCCTACCATTATGCCCCCTCCTTGCTCCCATGTCTTCCCAATGTGACACATCCTTATCGTTCTGGAACTATAAGTCAAAAAATATTACTTCTATAAGTTATTTTCATCATGGTATTTTATCACAGCAACAGAAAGGTAACTAATACATTATTGTTTGAGAAATGATGTGTTTTGATCAAATCCGTCTTTGTTCCCCCCTATTCCTTCAATATGCCTCCAGAACTTTTCCCTTACAACATCATATACCATTTTTCAATTTACTGAGTTCACTTAGTGCTGCCAGTATGCATACACGTGTAGAGTTATCCACTAAAACATAGGCAGTATAACCAGGGCTGCATCCAAAGAAAACAACTTAATTTCTCAGCAATGATGCCAGTAACTCCTCAACTAGGGATGGGTTTTCACTGATTTAGTCATATGTAGCCAGTCACAATCATTGTCAGTTCATACATGCAGAGGCCCTGACCTGCTCTAAGCATACCATTCTGCAGCAGCCCTCAACTGCCTTTCTCTCTTAGTCTTCTCCCCTCTCTCACAATAATTCCTGAGTCTTGGGGTGGATTTGGTCTGGATATCCCATTTATGAATAAGCACTCTATAGCTTCTTATTCTCCATACTTTGATCATTTATGAACATCATCAACTGTACAAAGAAACTTTTCTCATGGGGGTTGAGAGATGCACTAATTTATGGGTATAAAGATAAGTATTTGGGAGGTAGTTTAATTCTGTATTCTTTTAGTGAACATTAATAATAGGTTCTTCTATTACTAACAGGGCCTAGGACCTACACAGCCACAGGTTGTTGACATAGTTTACAATACCAAAACAATCACCATAAGTTTTGTTTTGTGGAGTGGGCTTTAAATCCAACTAAAAAGTAGTTGTTTACTCCCACCAAATACTGGAGCCACTATGGCATGAGTGGGCATATCTTGCCAAGTTAGTCATTGACGCTCACAGTGGCCATGGCTAAGCAAGACATTTGATTACTTTTCACCCCTTGTAGCATGAATAACATAGCCTAATAGTATGAAAGATAGGCAGTAAATATGAAGTTTCCATTGTTAGTAGTAGGTTGATTTCATCAAGTCCTATGACTTCAAGTATAAAGTCTCCTCCTCCTTCTTTTTTGAGACAGTTTCTCTCTGTAAAAACCCTAGCTGTCCTGGAAGTTGCTTGTAGACCAGGCTGGCCTCGAACTCAGAGATCCACCTGCCTCTGCCTTCCAAGTGCTGGAATTAAAGGCATGCACCACCACCAGCAGCCTGTTAATAATTTCTATATATGTAACTTGACTTTACACATGTATTTATAAATACTATGCTTATGAATTTATTCTTTG
The DNA here is from genome assembly GCA_028555095.1 of Dicrostonyx torquatus. NCBI lineage: Eukaryota > Metazoa > Chordata > Mammalia > Rodentia > Cricetidae > Dicrostonyx > Dicrostonyx torquatus. The sequence goes on along the minus strand of JAQHUG010000833.1, from coordinate 64,316 downwards.
GATATATAATGTTCTCTTTATTTATTTAATGTTCTTTCCCCCATTACAAACTATTTTGTCTGGTGTAAGTATTGTCACACAACTTTGGTTACCATTTACATGAAATATACATTTCATTTTCTTACTTTATGTCAAGAGTGAACTCAATCTTGTTTGAATATTATGTAGTTAGATCCTAATTAAATTTTTCATTTATCAATTGTATGCCTTTTGATTGAGGAAGTAAAACAGTATGCATTTGAAGTAATTATTTATAGGGAGGAATGTACTGACATTTTGTTCACTGCTTCCTAGGTGCTTTGTAGTTCTTTATTCCCTCCTCTTACTGTGTTCTTTTGTGTCTCATTGATTTTTTTGATAGAGCTCTCTGAATCATTTTTCTGTTACATATTATCTCTTCACATGGATTCTATGAACCTTATATAAAATTTCTAATAGTTAAAACAGTCTTTCAGTTTATCTTTTAGCTTTAACTGGATAAAAGTATTGACATTTTATTTCTCATCATCACATTAGGGTTCATTAAAATTTTTGATTCTTTTGAGTTAGAAATAATTCTCTTTTTCTGTCTTTATTTTCTCTGATAAGAATTCTTTCTCTTCAATTCTTTCACTCCTCCCAGGCTTCCCACTATCTACTGCTCTTCCATTCACCTTCAGAAAAGAGCAGGCCTCCCAGGGTTATCATGGCATAACAAAAGATATAAAATACAACTGGTCACAAACCCTCATATCAGAGATGGATGAGGCAACCCAGTAGGAGTAAAAAGATGCCAAGAGCAGGCAAAAGAGTCAGTGATACCCATGCTCCCACTGTTAGGTGTTTCACAAAAACACCAAGATAACAAACATAATATATATGCAGAGGACCAAGCTCAGACCCATGCAGGGTCTGATTGCCACCTCAGACTCTGTGAGTCCCTATGAGTTCCACCCAATGTTTGACTGTGGGTCTTTGCATCTGTTCCCATTAGCTAACAGAGGAAGCCTTTGATGATGATTAGGCTAGGGACCAGTCTATAAATATAGGAGAAAACCATTAGGAATTTCATTGACCTTTTGTTTGGTTATTCATACGGTTATACCCTAGGTCTCAGGCTTTTGGTTTCAGCTCAACCAGGTGCTGTCAGCCATGGACTTATGGCTTGAGGCTCAAGCTACATCAGCTATTCTTTAGTCACTCCCACAAACTCTGAGCCACCATTGCCCCAGCACATCTTGCAAGCAGGAAACCTTCTAGTTTGATGGTTTCGTGGATGGGTAGGTGTTTCAGTCCCATCACTGGAAGTCTTGCCTGGTTGCAGAAGATGGCCAGTTGAGGCTCCATATCCTCCATTACTAGGAGTCCTTGCTAGGATTACCCTCTAGATGCCAGGGAGTTTGCACTGTACTAGGTTTTCACATCACTCCCTAAAATCCACCCTATTCCCACCATCTATCCCAGTACTCTTTCCCTCTGTCCCTCCCAACTCCAACTGCTCCCTTCTATTCCTATCATCATGCACCCCTAGTACACCTGCAAATTCTACTCTGTTTCCCTTTCTCAGGGAGATCCATGCATCCTCCACCAGAGCCCTCCTTTTTAATTAGCCTCTCTGGGTCTGTGGATTATAGCATGGTTATCTTTTAGCAGCTAATATCAACTTAGAAGTGAGTACATATCATGTTTGTCTTTCTGGGTCTTGGTTGCCTCCTTCGGGATGATTTTTTTTCTAGTTCCATCCATTTGCTATAAATTTCATGATGTTATTGATTTTACAGCTGAGTAATACTCCATTATGTAAGTATACCACTTTTATGTATTCATTTTTTGTCTGAGGAACACCTAGGTTGTTTACAGTTTCTGATATTGTTTTAAAAAGCTGCTGTGAATATAGTTGAACAAGTGTCCTTGTAGTAGGATGGAGTGTCCAATGGGAATATGACAAAGAATACTATAGTTGAGTCTTGAGATAAATAAATCTCCAATTTTCTGAGAAACTGCCATAGGGACTGTACAAGTTTGCATTCCTCCCAGCAATGGAACTGTGTTTCTCTTGCTCTATCTACATCCTTGCCAGCATGAGCTGTCAAGTGTGGTTTTGATCTTAGCCATTCTGACAGGTATGTGATGGAATCTCAAAGTAGTTTTTATTTGCATTTCTTTGATAGCTAAGGATGTTGAACTTTTAAGTATTTCTCAGCCAAGTTCTTTATTGAGTAGATATGGAGAGAGTGGACAGTCTTGTATTGTTCCTAATATCAATTGATTTGAATTTCTTTCCATTTAATTTGACATTGGCTACAACTTACTATAAATTGCCTTTATTATGTTTAGGCATGTCCCCTTCATCCATAATCTAAGACTTTTCTTATGAAGATGTGCCAGATTTTATCAAAGATTTTTTTCAGCATCTAATGAGATGATCATGTGTTTTCTTTTATTTCAGACTTTTTATATGGTAAATTATATTAATTGATACACTAAACCATCTCTGAATCTCTGGGATGAAGACTGCATGATCATATTTTTGGTGTGTTCTTGGGTTAGGTTTGCAAGTATTTTTTGAGTATTTTGCATCTATAATTATAAAGGAAATATATTTGTAATTCTCTTTGTCAAATTTTTGTGTGGTTTGGGTATCAAGGTGACTGCGGCCCTATAAAATGAATTGGGCAACATTCTTTCTGTTTCTATTTTGTGCAATAATTTGAGAACTATTGGTGTTACTGCTTTTTTGAAAGTTTTGTAGAATTCTGTGTTAAAACTATCTGGTCCTGAGCTAGCCTTCGTTGGGAGAGTTTTGATGACTGTTTCTACTTCCTTAGGGGATTATAGGTCTATATAAATTGTTTATCTGATGTTGATTTAACATTGGTAAGTGGTATCTAGTGAGAAAAGTATTCATTTCTTTAGTATTTTCCAATTTTGTGGAGTACAGGTTTTTTTTTTAACATTTATTTATTTATTCATAATTTTACATCCTGGTTGCAATTTTACCTCTCCCCTCCTTCCAGTCCCTCTTCTATCTTTCTTGTGCCTCCCCCATTCATTACTCCTCCTTTTCTATTCAGAAAAGGGCATGCCTCCCATGGGTATCAGTAAAACATGGCATATCAAATTGTAGTAAGACTGAGCACCTTGCTGTACTTTAAGGCTGGGCAAGGCAACCCAGTATGACGAATAGCATCCCAAAAGCTAGCAAATGTGTCAGATACAGCTCCTGCTCCCACTGTTAGGAGTTCCACAAGAAGACCAAGCTATACTACTGTCACGCATATGCATAGGGCCCAAGTCGTTACAATGCAGGCTCCCTGATTGTCAGTTTGTCTCTGTGAGCTTCTATGAACGCACTTTAGTTGATTCTGTGGGTTTTCTTGTGGTGTTCTTGACCCCTCTAACTCATACAGCCCTTCCTCCTTCTCATGGCATGGGTCTCAGACTGGTGTAGTCATTGGACGACCATTCCCACAATCTCTGTGTCACCCTTACTCCAGCACATCCTATAGGCCAGACAGACTGTGGGTTTAAGGTTATGTGGCTAGATTGTTGTTCCAACCCCTTCACTGGTGGTCTTGCCTGGTTACAGGAGGTGGCCAGTTCAGGATACTATTCCCTTTTGCTAGGAGTCTTAGCTGGGAACATCCTGGTAGATTCCTAGGAGTTCCTCCTGAACCAAGTTTCTACCTGACCCTAAAGTGACCTCCTTTCCAGTTTTCTGTTTCAGTGCTGTCTCTCTCACTCCACCCAACTGCCTGATCACTTATGTTCCCATATCCACTCGCCGCCAGTGAGTGCATGTTTTTAAACTATGACCCAATGATTCTTTGGATCTCTTCGGTCAGTTGTTATGTCCCCCTTTTTTAGGTTTTGATTTTGTTATTTTGGGTATTTTCTCTCTCTTTTAGTTTGGATAAGGGTTGGTCTATCTTGGTGAATTTCTTCAAAGAACCAAATCTTTATTTTATTAATTCTTTGCATTGTTCTATGTTTCTATTTTATTGACTTAATCCCTCAGTTTAATTATTTCCTGTCATCTACTCATCTTGGGTGTACTTGCTTCTTTTTGTTCTAGAGATTTCAGGTGTGCTGTTAAGTTGCTAGTTTCAGATCACTCCATTTTTTAAAATGTAGGCACTCAGTGCTATAAACTTTCCCCTTATCAAGGCTTTCATTGTGTCTCATAAATTTGGTTATGTTATGCATTCATTTTCATTGAAATCTAGGAAATCTTCCATTTCTTTCTTATTTCTGTCTTGATCTAGTAGTCATTTAGTAGAGAATTGATCAAGTTCAGTGTGTTTGTAGGCTTTTTGTTGTTGAAATTCAGCTTTAATTTGTGGCAGTGTGATAGGATGCAAGGGGTTATTTCAAATTTATTTCTTATTTATTTATTTATTTTACATCCTGACACAGTTTTCCTTCTCTCCTATCCTTCTATTCCCTCCCTCCCTCCTTTATAGCCCCTCCAATCCATTCCTTTTCTATGATTGTTCAGAACGGGGCAGGTCTCCCATGAGCATCAAGAAAGCATAGCATATAAAGATGTAGTAAGACTACAAACCTTGCCTTATATTAAGGCTGGACAAGGCAATCCAGTGTGAGGAATAGGTTTCCAAGAGCCAGCCAGAGCATAAGGTACAGTCCCTGCTCCCATTGATAGGAGTACCACAAATAGACCAAGCTAAACAATTGTTACATATATGTAGAAGACTTAGGTCATTCCCATTCATGTTGTAGAATATTTTAAGATGTCTTACATTTGTTTATTCAGTGAAACATTTCTCTAATGATGCAAAGATGTCTTGCATTCTTTTATGTTGCATTTATTTAGCTCTGTGAAGTTGTGATTCTTTGCCTATCTAATAAAGAGCTGAATGGCCAATAGCAAGGCAGGAGAAAGGATAGGTGGGGCTGGCAGGCAGAGAGGATAAATAGAAGGAGAAATCTGGAGAAGAAAAAAAGAAGAAGAGAACAAGGAGGGGAGAATGTCAGCATCCAGTTCCCCAGACAGCCATGAAGTAAGAGGGAGAGTAGGATATACAGAAGTAAGAAAAGTAAAAAAGCACATAGGCAAAAAGGTAGACAGAGTAACTTATTTATGGGAGTTTCTCTTGCATCAGGTCCTGACCCCAAAGAGCCCCCTTTTCCAATCATCTATCTCAGTACTCTCCCCCTCCACTTAGCCCCAACGTGTTTCCTCAAGTTCCCAAACCAACATGTCTCCGGTCTGTCCAGGAAATCTTTTGTGTTTCCCTATACCAGGGATATGCATACATACCCCTGTGGGCCTCCCTTTTTATCTAGCCTCTCTGGGTCTGTGGATTGTTACATTAATATCCTTTACAGTTAATATCTACTTATGAGTGATTACATACTGTGTTTGTCTTTCTTGGTCTGGGTTACTTCACTCAGGATGAATTTTTCTAGTTTCATCCATTTGCCTTCTGATTTCCTAATGTCATTGTGCAGGGTGAGAGATATGGATCTATATTTGTTCTTCTACATGCTGACATCCAGTTATGCCAGCATCATTTGTTGAAGATGCTTTCTTTTTTCCATTGTACAGTTTTGGTTTCTTTGTCAAAAGTAAGGTGTCCATAGATACATGGATTTATGTCTGGGTCTTTGATTTGATTTCACTGATCATGTGTCTGTTTTCACGCAAATATAATACCTTTTTATTACTGTAGCTCTGTAGTAGAGCTTGAGATCAGGGATGGTGACACCTCCAGCAGTTTTTTTTTATTGTACAGTGCTGTTTTTAGCTAGCCTGAGTTTTTGATTTTCCATAGGAAGTTGAGTATTTTTCTTTCAACTTCTGTAAAGAATTGTGTTGGGATTTTGATGGAGATTGTGTTGAGTCTGTAGACTGCTTTTGATAAGATGACCATTTTTATTATGTTGACATTACCAATCCATGAGCATGGGAGATCTTTCCATTTTCTGATTTGTTCTCCAGTTTCTATCTTCAAAGACTTGAAGTTCTTGTCATACAAGGTTTTCACTTGCTTGACTAGAATTATCCCAAGATATTTTATATTGTTCATGGCTATTGTGAAGGGTGTTGTTTCTCTGCTCTTTCTCAACCCTTTTATCATTTGTATATAAAAGGGTTACTGATCTTTTTGAGTTAGTCTTGGATCTAGCCACTGTGTTGAAGGTATTTATCAGCTATAGGAGGTCCCTGGTAGAATTTTTTTGGGGTTGCTTATGCATACTATCACATCATCTACAAAATAGCAATACTTTGACTTTCTCTTTGATGTGTTCTTGGGTCTTAATATCTGACCTGGTGTCAAGTAAAGCCTGAGTCTCCTTCTGGGCCACCTAGGACCCAGCATAACCTGTGATAGAGCTTCTGGGGCTACTCTTTCACCTAGTTTGGACTGTATGTGGGCTTATGGAGTCTGTTGTTCCAACTGGTATGGACGTGGCTGGTCCTCTGTTTGAGTTTTGGGAAAGGGCATCTTGTTAACTGGTGAGGGCAGTTGTGGCTGGTGTGATTTGTACCTCAGTGGTAGATGTCTGCTGGGGTTGGGTATAGGGACCCAGCAGCAACAAGGCCAGGGAATAACCGGGATGGCACTGACTATGATGATTGGCAGAAGGGTCACAGGGGACAGAATCCAGTGAGAGGTACAGTTCTGCTGGCATGCAGGTCACTTACCCTTTTTGGTTTGTGTGGCTAGAATATGTTTGACAGAAGTCTTCTGGGGTTGGGAGATGCTCACTTAGAAAATATGGGCTTGGGGAAGGATAGCCAGGGGCATAGTTCAGAAAGGGGTGCAATTTTGCTCATAGACAGGTCACCTGTTCTGGCTGGTGTGGTTTGTGTCTCAGTGGCAGAAGTCTGCTGGAATTGGGGGTGGGGGTTCAGCATCAGCAGGGCCGGCGACAAGGTGAGATGGCATTGGCATGGCAAGGGGTCATGGAAGGCAGAATCCTTCAAATTTCTTATATCTGTTGAGACTTGCTTTGTGACTAAGTATATGGACAGTTTTGGAGAAAGTTCCATGCAGTATTAAGAAGGTGGATTCTAATGTGTTTGTTTGAAATGTTTTATAGATATCTGTTTGGTTCATTTGGTTTATAATGTTTGTTAGCTCCAGAATTTCTTATTTAGCTTTTGTCTGGATGATCTATTTTTTTGGAGAGAGTTGGGTATTGAAGTCTCCCACTATCAATTTGTGAAGGTCAATGTGAGGTTTAAGTTTTAATAATGTGAGTGCCATTTGTGTTCAGGGTGTAGATGGTTAAGAATTGAATTGCCATCTTGGTAAATTTTTTCTTTGATGAGTATGAAGCATCCGTCCCTGTCTCTTTTGATTAGTGTTAGTTTAAAAATCTATTTTGTAAGATATTAGAATGGCTACAGAAACTTTCTTCTTAATATGCTTTGAAAATCTTTTTCCGACCCTTTACATTGAGGTAATGTTTATCTTTGAAGTAGAGACATATTTCTTGTATTCAGCAGAAGGATGAGTCTTGTTTTTACATCCGTTTTGTTAGTCTGTACCTTTTGGAGAGAATTTTATCCATTGAAATTGGGAAATATTAATTACCAATGATTGATAATTTTTGCTACCTTGTTATTGTTGTTGGTGGTGGTCTGTCTGTATGTATGTATGTGAGTGTGTGTTTCCTTTCTTTTGGTTTTGCTGGTATGAGATTATTTACTGCCTGTGTTTTTATGCATGTAGTTAACCTCCTTGGTTTGAGTTTTCCTTCTAGTGTCTTCTGTAGGGCTGTATTTGAAGATAGGCATTGTTTAAATTTGACTTTATCATAAAACATCTTGTTTTCTCCATCTATGATGATTGGAAGTCTTTCTGGGTATAGCAATCTGGATTAGCATCCATGACCTCTTAGAGTCTGCAGGACATCTGACAACACACTATGACTTTTAAAGTCTCCATTGATAAGTCAGATGTAATTCTAATTGTTTTATATGTTTATATGCCTTTATATGCTACTTAGCCTTTTTCCCTTGCATCTTTTCATATTTTTTATTTGTTCCAGCAGAGAGACTCTGCCCGAGTTGGAGACTTGTACACAGCAATGAAGAGGAGAGGGAGGATTGGGGATATTGTTAGTAGGGCACTGAAAGAGCGGAGGAGGTTTGTGGGCAGGTAGCCTACCTGGAACTCTGACAGCTATTATGGTCTCTCCTCCAGCAAGGAGTCTCCACCAGAGTTGAGTACTGGGATAAGGCTATGAGGAGGAGAGGGGAATGGGGATAGTGTTAGAGAGGGGACAACAAGAGAGTAGAGGAAGTCTGAAGGCTGGAAGACTACCTGGTCTTCTGAAAGGAGTAACCTTGTTTAGTGAGGGGTGTTTGCCAGAGTTGGGGGCTGAGACACAGTGACAAGGATGGGAGGAATAACTGAGGAGTGGGAGTGTTGAAGCTAGAGAGTGGGGAAAGGTCCACAGGTCAGCAGTCTACCTGATCTTTTGACTGACATGACCTGTAGTTGGACAGGAGCTGTCTGCCTGAGGAAACTGAGAGAGTGAGGAAGGTCTGCTGGCTGGTGGCCTACCTTGTTTTCTGGCAGGGATGGTCTGTGGTTGGTCAGAGGATATCTGCCTAAGGGAGCAGTGAGAATAAGGAAGCATTTTGACTATTTGTGACTTTCCTTCTATCATGGAAATTTCAATATAAAATCAGATCAATTAGAGAGATGAGGTCATTTTAATTTGGAAAAGTATTTTCTCCTTCAGATTTTATTGCTGTGAAGAGATACCAATACCATGGCAACTCTTATAAAAGAAAATTTTTAATTGGGGCTAACTTACATTTTCAATGGTTTAGTCCCTTATCATCATACCAGGAAGCATGGCAGCATTCAGGCAGACCTGGTGCTGAGGGAGGAGCTGAGAGTTCCACATCTGGATAGGCAGGCAGCAGGAAGTGAATGCAACACAGCTTGGCTTGAACATCTGAGACCTCAAAGCCTCAGCAGCACACTTCCTCTGTCAAGGCCATACCTTCTAAATCAGTGTCACACCTCTTAATAGTGCCACCTCCTATGGACCTTTGGGGGCCATTTTCTTTCAAACCTCTACATTCTACTCCCTGCCCCATTGGCTTATAGCCATATTATTAAGTCCAACTTCAGAAGTCTCCATAGTCTGTACGTCTCAGCACTGTGTAAAAGTCATTCGAAGTCTTTACTTAGATTCATGCAGTCTCTTAACTGTAATCACATATAAAATCAAAATGAAAAGCAGATCACATACTTCAACATATAACAGCACAAGATATACATTACCATTTCAAATGGGAGCATAGTGATAAAATACTGATTTAAAGCAAGACTCAAATCAACTGTGCAAACTCCATACTCCGCATCTCCATGGCTGAGTACTCTTCAATTCTCCAGTTACCTTCAGCCTTTTTTTTCACACTTCTTTCTCCTGGGCTGCTTCTACTCCCTGTTAGCAGCTCTCCTTGGCCAGTGTCCCATGGCTCTGGCGTCTTCAACATTTTGGGTTCTCCGAGGCAATCCAGGTTTTACCTTCACAGATTCTTTAGGCCTCCATGCAGGGACACCCCTGACACATGTATGGCCTTATCAGATTTCCTTAGGAAAGGAGATTCCATAACCCCTTTGTTCACTCTTTGACCCTATAGCCAGAACCACATGGCCAAAGTATCAAGTTCTGCTTGCTGAGACTTGAACATGGTCCCCTTGGTCCACTACATTGTCACGAGCTTTCTCTTCTCAATGGTTTTCTTCATTGCCTAAGCTTGTCTGTCTGTCCTTAAACTTGACCTGTAGACCAGGCTGGATTCAAATTCAGAGATTTGCAAGACTCTACCTCTGGAGCCCTTGGATTAAAGGCATGCACCACCATACCTCACCCTAAGATTTTCTTTAATTCCTTTTCACAAGTTGGAATCTTAGCTGATTAGGTGAAAAGTTTTCATTCCCCCCAGTATTGAGTTTCTCCACTGATGCAATAAATCAGATCAGGCCAATTTGGTGGGGGACAATTCAATATTCTGTCAATCATGTTTTAAATAAACACTGATTGGCCAGGCAGGAAGTATAGGCGGGAAAACTAGACAGGAAATAGAGGTGGCACAAGGAGAACAGGAGTATTCAGGGAAGAAGGAAGCTCTTCCTGCTCTCCTGCCAGTCCAACAGGATGTGAGCTGCCTGGCAGAGAAAAGGTACCAGCCATGTGGCTAACATAGATAAGAACAATGGATTAATATAAGTTATAAGAGCTAGTAAGAAGCCTGAGCTAATGTGCCAATCAGTTTATAACCTAATGTAGACTCTCTGTGTGATTTTTTGGGGGGCTTGCTGGCTGTGGGGTACTGGGCAGGACAGAAACCCCAAAAAGTGAGCCCTCATGTTACAGAATGGTGCCCAAGTGGATAACTGCATCCACAGAAAGCCTGAGAAATCTTGGGAAAGAATAGAGTAAAGCATGTTTTCTTGGTAGCAATTTCTCAGGTCTGCTCTGTTCACTAGAGGCAAGCAAGAGCTCTCATCTAAGAGAGGCTTTCTGACTCAGCTTTAGCTGCAAAACCCTGCAGCTCTTTAAGAGGTCCTGCCAAGAAACACTTAAATGCTGTTGATGAAAAGCCAACCGCATGCTTTTCGGTTTTCAGCTGTAGCAGGAAAAAAGTTGCACTGTGATAAAATGCCGGCTTTCTGGGTCATCCTGCCAGGGCAAATTCTGACTCTTTCAGGCATGCGGTCCAGCCAAGGAACATTTGAATGTGGTCTGTGAGCAGAATGCTGCAGCTTGCTTGCTGGCAGGGACCTTGAAACGCCATAGAGTTGTGGCAATTAACATGGCGATAGCCGATGAGGCTGGAAACGCAGAAAGCTAAAGAATGGGCTGGATCTATCCATCAAAGCCACGGCTTTAGTCTTACCAATATTGCTTGGTAAATTAAAGACCCACATGGTCAGAAAAAGAGAGATATGCAGTAAAGAGAGATTCAGAGAAAAAAACACCTCTAAATGGTTTACTATGTGTTAAAAATATATTCAGGCTGAAGGTTAAAGTTCTTAATTTTTTAAATATTTATTTATTTATTATGTATACAATATTCTGTCTGTGTGTATGTATGTCTGCAGGCCAGAAGAGGGCACCAGACCTCATTGCAGATGGTTGTGAGCCATCATGTGGTTACCAGGAATTAAACTCAGGACCTTTGGAAGAGCAGGCAATGCTTTTAACCACTGAGCCATCTCTCCAGCCCAAAGTTCTTAATGTTTAAAAAAAAACAGAGAGAGAGTAATTGGGTGTGGTGGTACACACCTTTAATCTCAATGCCTGGGAGGCAGAGACAAACAGATCTCTGTGAGTTCAAGGTGTGGTAGCACACACCTTTAATCCCAATGCCTGGAGGCAGAGACAAACAGAGCTCTGTGAGTTCAAGGTGTGGTAGCACACACCTTTAATCTCAGCACTGGGGAGACAGAGACAGGCAGATCTCTGTGAGCTCAAGGACAGCCTGCTCTACAGAGTGAATTCCAGGACAAAGATACACAGAGAACCTGTCTCAAAAAGCCAAAAGTTAAAAGGAAAAATAAAAGAAATAGAGGTTAAAATAAAGCCACATAAGATGAAAAATACACAGAGAATCTTGATACTGTTTGAATTGTTTGAACACTGAGGAAGGGACAACAGCTACTAAACGACTTTTGTTTATAAGTGCTGCTGAATTAACCCAAGGAAGGTATTCTGAA
>JAQHUG010000833.1:6092-18694 GCA_028555095.1 Dicrostonyx torquatus | reverse complement strand
GGTCTTGAACTGTTTCCTTCACCTGTTTGATTGCTTTTTCTTGGCTTCCTAGGGTATCTTTGAGGTATTTATTCATTTCTTCTAACTTTTTGTTAGTCTTCTCATTTCTTCTCTTTCTTTAAAGGAGTTTTTCACCTCTTCTTTAATGGCCTCTATTATTTTCATAAAGTTACATTTAAAGTCGATTTCTTCTACTTCTTCCGGAATAGGTTGCTCAGGTCTTCTTGTTACACAATCGCTGGATTCTGACATTGTCATGTTGCTTTTTAAGTTGATGGAGGAATTCCTGGATTGGCGCCTGCCCATCTTTTCCCCTCCTCAGTCAAAAGGGCCAACTTCTCATCCAGTGGGGGTGGCTAGATCAGAAGCCCTCTCCAAGGACCTGCCGCACTCAGCTGGGCCCTTCTCCTCCGGTCTGGGTGGCTAGATCGGAAGCCCTCTCCAAGGGCCTGCCACACTTCGCTGGGCTCTTCTCCTCCGGTGGGGGTGGCTAAGATCAGAAGCCCTCTCCAAGTGCTTACATCAGTCAAAAGGGCCGACTTCTCCTCCGGTGGGGGTGGCTAGATCGGAAGCCCTCTCAAAGGGCCTGCTGCACTCCGCTGGGCCCTTCTCCTCCAGTGGGGGTGGGTAGATCAGAAGCCCTCTCCTTCAGTGTAATTCTTAACTGTCATCTCCTTCACAATAAAAAAATCAATATTACATACTTCCTGTAGACAATTACATAAAATAATTGTTTTCATTTTATCGAGATAACAAGGATAGATGATACCAAAGCAATATTGAGCTCAGTAAATCTTACACCAAACCCTGTAGCTCCATTTCCGGCCTCTGTAACTTATGTTGGTATCATGAGGTCTCAAAGGGGTTTGAGCACTCCATTTCTTTAGCTATACCACTTTCCTGCAGCTTTCCTCAGTGAATATCCCATGTTTCTTTCATCTCCAACATCCACAGGTCTATAGCACAAATTAGGCTTTGCCTTAATAGCCTCAAAAATGGCCTCATTTCCTAGAAATTGGACCCTAGACACAGGTCAGGTATAAGAAGATTTCGTGATCTTAGGTACAAGCTTACATTGCTCTGTAACTCTTGCATTTTACATTCTTGCAAAATAGGAACCTTATAGACAATACTGCCAAGTTCTGCTGCCATCTCAATAGAGATGTAGTGACCTCTGTGTGCTTTGGCTCCTGAACCTGTGAACTTACTTCCCTAAGCCATTGGCTTTTCAGTCAGAAACCCGATCAGTGGCATGTTAAGTTCAGGCTCTCTCCTTTCAAATGAATTTGTATTTCCATAAGATAGATCCATGGAAGGGTAGAATCTTGCCCTCAAGACACCTTTCGTATTGTTCTAGTAAGGGAGAGTTTTTATTTTTGATTGCAGACTCTGTTTTACAGTCATAAAAGTTTTATCTGCACTATCTGTATCTGAAACTTTAAACTCACACTACTTTGCTTTCCAACAGTATATTTCATTTTTCTGTCCTACCTCACTGAAGATCTGAATAAGAGAATAGAGATGTAACCATGGTATACCCTACTATGTTCCTTTAAATTTTCCTCTGCTAAAGATATTGACCCCATCACTTTTGAGTTGATACTTATTCAAGCTATATTTATATCATATTTTATCCAGTTACAGTGGGGTGGAAGTAGAAATCAATATTAACAGGAAAGGAGAAATATGCAAACATGGAAGTTGAAGAATGTGATTTTGAATGATTTGTGACTGACAGAATAAGTGAGGCTCTAAAAACTCCTACTAGACAAAATGAGCACACACAGTATATCAGAACTTGTTATATTTGATGGAAGTAAAATAAGATAGCTTTAAAACAGTTCATAAGTTTAGATTCCCAGCATTAAAAATCAGAAATTCAGAAAGATATTATGATGCATTTCAAGTTCTTAGAAAAACAAAAATAAGAGAATCTCAAAATTAGGAAAAATGTTAAATATATGTAGTGATATTTTTGTTTGTGCTTTCACAAATAAAGCTTGCCAGAAGATCAGAGTACTGAGCTAGCCACACTAGTTAGCCATAGAGACTAGGCAGTGGTGACACATACCTTTAATCCCAGCACTCAGGAGACAGAGGCAGATGAATTTCTGTGAGTTCAAGATCAACCTGGGTTACACAAAATTGAATCAACCTAAAAGAGAAACAAAACCAGGTGGTGGTAGCTCACACCTATAATTCCAGCACTAGGGAGATGGAGACAGGAAGTGATATGGTTGGGCAGAAAGAGGAATACAAGGTGGGTGGAGAAAGGAGTTCAGGATTCAGTCTGAGGCTCTGTAGAGATGACATTCAGTCTGAGGATTCCTAGAGGTGAAGAGGATGTTAGAACAAATGCCCTGAAATTCTTAGGACTATTAAACAATATTCTGGAAGAAATGAATGCTTAAAAAATTTATTTGTGTGTATGTGTTCATGTGTACAGTTGTTTGTGCTCCGTCATCCTCAAGGGCTCTAAACTACTAAAACTATTGCTTCAGCCCCAGTGAACATATATACTCCAAAACTTGCCTCAAAAAGAAAACTTATAATGTTTTAAGTTATATTTTATTTTGCTCATGTAAATATTGATGTACATTTGTTTATTTTCATAATTTCAAATATTCTTTAAGATAAATCTAAGTTATAGTGTTATTTAGATTTAAGGGTTCAAATATTTGGAAATTATTAGAAATTCAACTCGATTTTTTGTTACTTTTAAATAATTTTTCTTTTTTTTCCTGAACAAAAACAACTTAAGGCCAGCAATAGATTTATTTGGCTTAAAGTTCCAGATCCCTTTCCTATAGCAATTAATAATCAAGATAATCTCTCACAGACATGTCCAAGGATCCACCTGAAAAAGACCATTACTCAACTGTTTTTCTAGGTGAGTCTAAGCTGTGTCATGTTGACAGTTAACACTAACTCGACAGTCATTTTAATCAACTCAGAGCAGTTCTCCAATGTCATGAAAGTTTTGAATGAAGAGTCCCTGGATGGATGCCAGATTCAAATGGACCATGCAGGCCTGTGTTCTTTGGGCACCAGAGGTGGGTACCAGGCTTATGAAAGTGTATGGTATGACAGTGGCCTTGTAGATTATGGATATGGATGGTTTACAGACACAGTGGTGGAGGCTGAGATAGTTATGACTTCTATTCAGGAGGAAATTATGGAGACAGTTACAATAACTAAATGAGGCATGGACTTGTAATGTAGATCCATAATGGGTATCACTTATGATCCAGGATTGCCTTCTTAAATTTCTTGCTTACAATGTGTTTTGGAGCTGTGTTGAACTCTTTGTTTCAGTACATCAAGTTCTTTTTTGAACCAAGCTCCCCAGGTAGCTTGTTAAAAGCCTTGAGACAGCTCTGTGTGCTCTTTAAACACATTTTTCCCCTTAGGATTGATTTATTATTATTATTATTATTATCACAAGAAAATTTGCATTTACTCCCCTTGTTCCTGGCCCTCCCGCTCCCCCATTTAAGATGGGGTATCCTGTCCCATCTTAAATAATTTTTCTTTAATTTTAGAATTTTATACACACTTTGTGTCTTTTTGCTGCTATTTTTCTGATAACAATAGCTCTAAGTTTTATGTGGTGCTTGCTCTTACTAATCTTTAATCCACATTTATGATTTTATCACTTTAGATGTGAGACCATCATTTTGATAATAGTGTATGTAATGTATTTAGATTAATTTAGATTTAAAAATTTGTCTCTTGCTTTTAAAATTTTGACTATTTCACCTTCACCATAAAATAGACATTAAAAACTTACCATTTAAACCATTTTAGGGGTCTAACTCAATGTCAATAACACATTCAAAGCTTCCCTATCCATCTCTAGTATAATCTTTATTATCCCAGAACAAAATTTTGTCCTCATTAATTAATAATTTTTCAATCTACAATGGATAGCAACATCTTGTTTTCTTATTATTCTATCTTATGAACTTCATATAACTTAAAAACTACAATATAAGTCCTTTTGTGTCTGAATTACTTCATACTTGTTTTTTTGAGGTTATCTTGAATCCTGCCACATTACTGAAGGTGTTTATGAGTTGTAGGAGTTTCCTGGTAGAGTTTTTGGGGTCAATTTTATACATTATCAAATCATCTACAAATGCTGAAAGTTTGCTTGTTGAATTTTGGCTTGCTGATTATTGCCTTTATTATGGTTAGGTAGGTTCCTTGTATTCCTAATCTCTCCAAGATTTTTTTTTATCATGAAGGGATGTTGGATTCTGTCAAAGGTTTTTCAGCATCTAATAAGAATATCATGCGTTTTTTCTTTGAGTTTGTTTATATGTTGGATTTCATTGGTAGATTTTTGTATGTTGAACCATCCCTACATCTCTGGGATGAAGCCAACTTGATATGGTGGATGTTTTTTCTGATGTATTGGATTTGGTTTGCCAGTATTTTATTGAATATTTTTACATCAGTGTTCATGAGTGAAATTAGTCTGTCATTCTCTTTCTTAGTAATGTCTTTATGTAGTTTGGATATCAAGGTAATTGAAGCATTATTATAAGAGTTTGGCAATGTTCCCTCTATTTCAGTTGTGTGGAGCTATTTGAGGATTATTGGTATGAGCTCTTCTTTAAAATTCTAGTAGAATTGTGAAATGCTGTGGGAGAATGATCTTGTACACTATAAAGATTTGTCATTCGTATTGGTTTAATAAAATGCCAGTAGCCAGGAAGGAATTATAGGCAGGGCAACTATACTAGGAGAATTCTGGGAAGAGGAAAAGCAGAGACACAGTCACTAGCCAGACACAGAGGAAGCAAAATGAAAATGTCTCATTGAGAAAAGGTACCAAGTCATGTGGCTAAACATAGATAAGAATTATGTGTTAATTTAAGTTGTAAGAGCAAGTTAATAATAAGCCTGAGCTAATAGACGAAACAGTTTATAATTAATATAAACCTCTGTGTTTCTTTGGGACTGAACAACTATGGGAACAGGTGGGACAGAAACTTCAGCATACAATTTTGTGCTGAAACCACCTGGCCCTGGGCTTTTTTTGGTTGGGAGATTTTTGATGGTTACTTCTAATTCCTTAGGGGTTATGGGTCTATTTAAATTGCTTATCTGGTCTTGATTTAATTTTAGTATGTGGTACCTAACAAGAAAATTTCCCACTTCCATTTGATTTTCCAGTTTTGTGGAGTACATGTTTTTGAAGTATGACCTGATGATACTCTGGATATCCCCAGTGTCTGTTGTTATATGCCCCTTTTCATTTCTGATTTTGTTAATTTGGATATTCTCTCTCTGTCTTTTGATTAGTTTGAATAAATGTTTGTCTATCCTGTTGATTTTCTCAAAGAACCAACTGCTTGTCTCATTGATTCGTTGTATTGTTTCTTTGTTTATATTTTATTGATTACAACCCTCAATTTGATCATTTCCTGTCATCTAGTCCTCCCGGGTGAGTTTGCTTCTTATTGTTGTAGAGCTTTCAGGTGTGCTGTCAAGTTGCTAGATTTCTTCAGGTTCTTAATGTAGGCACTTAGTGCTATAAACGTTCCTTTTAGCATTTCTTTCATACTGTCTTATAAGTTTGGTTATGTTGTGCATTCATTTTCATTGAATTCTAGGAAGTCTTTAATTTCTTTCTTTTTTTTAAACACTTTAATTTCTTTCTTTATGTCTTCCTTGATCCATTGTTGATTCAGTTGAGCATTTTTTTCTTTCTTTTTTTCCAGCAGATAATAGGAATCAAAGTTTCCACTTCCTCCCCTCCTCCCATTTCCCTCCCACTCCCCCACTCACCCTCCTCCTTTTTCCTCCAGTCCTAAGAGAGGGCAGGGTATCCTGCCCTGTGGGAAGTCCAAAGCCCTCCTGGCTCCATCCAGGCCTAGGAAGGTGTGCATCCAAACAGCCTAGGATCCCAAAAAGCCAGTGTAATGATTTCTGTCCCTTTAAGAGGCAAGCCACCCCACTCCCTCCCTGTCTGTAGCTGCAGACTCTCTTCTAGCTCTCTGTTCCTGCACTCTGAAGAGGCAGCTGTGCTTCTTCTGCTCTCCTCTCTCTCTCTCTCTCTCTCTCTCTCTCTCTCTCTCTCCCCCTCTCTCTCTCTTCTTCTTTCCCTCTCTTTCTCTCTGTCTCTCCTCTTCTTCTTCTGTTTCCCCTCCTTAATACACCTAATAAATGTTCAACTTTACTCTACACGGTGCATCCATGTCTCTCTCTTGCCTGCCCACTAGCCACCACAAGCTGCCGGGGACCTGCCGCCGCCACTGGAGACCTGACCACATGGTCTCGACCCTGGGGACCCACAGCAAGCTACCAGAGACCCTCCTAACTAAAAAGATTAACAGCCAGTACATGCAGTAGAGACAAATCCCAGTGCCATTATCATTGGCTTCTTAGTCTGCCCTAATTTTCAGCCACATTCAGAGGGTTCAGTTTGAGTCCATGCTCATTCAGTCCCAGTTCAGCTGGATTTGGTGAGCTTCCCTCGTGGTCCTGACTTCCTTGCTCATATTCTCCCTCCTGCTCTTCAACTGGACCTTGGGAGCTCAGTCCAGTTTGAGCATTTTTCAATATCCAGAAGTTTGTGGGCTTTCTGTGATTAGTTGTTAAATTCTAAATTTAAGCCTTGGTGATCTGATATGATATAGGGGATAATTTCAATTTTTTATATCTGTTGAGTTTTGCTTTTTTAGGGAGTATGTGGTTGATTTTAGAGAAGGTTCCCTGAGGATCTGAGAAGAAGGTAAATTATTTTGTGTTTGGGTGGAATGCACTCTGGATATCTGTTAAGCCCAAATGAGTTATAACATTGTTAGCTCTATTATTTCTCTGTCAAGTTTCTGTCTGGAAGACCTGTCCAGTGGTGAGAGTGGGGTGTTGAAGTCTCCAACTCCTAGTGTGTGGGGTTTGATTGGCCTGAGATTCTGTCTTCCATCTTGTGTATTCTGTTGGTTATACTTGCCTCTGTAGTTCCTGGTCGTTTACCCACATTTTCCATTTCCCATATTTCCTTCATTTGTGCTTTCATTGTTGCCTCTTGTTTAGTTTTCAAATCTTGGATAGTTTCTTTCACATGTTTGATTGTTTTATTTTGCTGGCTTTTTAAAAAGGGGTTTGTGGAGATGGAGAAAGGAGATGGAGGTGGGTACTTGGGCCTAGAGAGCAGAGCTGTTGAGCTGGGAACCCAGACACTCTCCTCCAAGGATAGGTGGGTCATGGGTTAGATGCTGTGGGGAATGGTGTGTGAGGAGGATATTGCCAGGTCTCTAGGGCTTTGCTGAGTGGGGGTGGTGCACAGGAAGTGCCACTAGGAGCTAGGGCCTAGAGAGCAGGACACCATCTAGCTGGGAACCCAGACATTCACCTTTTCTAGGTGCAGGAGGGGCCTGAATTACTTCCTTTAGCATGTCCAACCATGTTGTAGTGTTCATGTAGAATCATTATTTATTCATTTATTTTTAAATTATTTAATTAGTTTTTGTTTTGTTGTTTTTTGAGATGGGTTTCTCAGTATAGCCCTGGTTAGTCCTAGAATTCTCTCTGTAAACAAGGTTGGATTAAAATTCATAGAGATCCACCTACCTCTTTCTCCTGAGTGTGATGGGATGAAAGGCATCTGACTCCACCCCCAGGTTAGAAATAGTATGTTGTTGCAGAGAAATATTTTATTGGATGAATACACCATTTTCTGTAATTATATACTCATTTACAGACAATAAAATTATTTCTAATCTCAGTGAATGTACCTGTTAGATTTTAATTTATACAAATATGATAGCAATGACACTGGGAAGTGGAATTAATTACTTTTCATCCTTGTGACTGAAATATTCAATAGAAACAATATAGAGAAAAAGGATTTATTTTGTTTATGCTTTCAGAATGTTCAGCCTGTTATGGGAGGAAGAGATTGACAGAAGAGTAGTTCAATTCAGGGTTGGAGATACAGAGAAACGGGGTGTACATGCCATCTGCTAATTTTGATCTTTTCCTATTTTTTACTTTCTAGAACCTCCAGACAGTAAGATGATGGTGCCTCCTACATTCAGGGTGTATCTTTTGTGCAAGTGCTCTCAAAGACACAAGCAGAGGTAAGCCTCACCAAATTCTTAGTAATTGTAATGTCAGTTAAGTTGAAAATGAAGACTATCACAGAGGCTAACACCACTGGCATATTATATTTTACTCTTTATGTTTCCTGAGAAAGGTAAAAAAACTATTCACTAAAAGACATCTTGGAACCAGAAGGTTGTTGTCACAGGTACAAGGAAGAAAGAAGGAATGTCTAACCAAAAATTGTTTTTAGGAGAAAGGGAGTGTAGAGTATGTAGTTATCGATTAGCTATTTGGGTGAATTTGGGTGTGCTTGCAAATATAATGATAGAATCTCTTAATAGAGCATCTGGCCATGTGGTGATTTATGTTAGGGAATTGTTGCTTGGTTTTGTGGACTTAATTTGTGGGATTTATTTATAAAAGTTTATTTGTTTTTGGAATACATATGTCCCATTCAAACTATATATTGACTAGCCCAATAAGAGGAATTAATCTCTGTGGATAGCAATATATTAGTGCCCAAACCTTCATTCAAATAATAAAAGCATGACTAATTAATTCAACTTTGCTATTTTGAATAATGCTGTTTTGAATATTAATAATCAATCAGTTTTTAATTTTGTTCTCCACTATTGGTGTGCATAGGTAAAAGAAGACTTACTTGAAACCCCTGGTAATTCTTTTGGGTATTCGACATTTTTTAACAGACAGTTTCTTATGTAGTAAGACTGAAATTAGACTTACTATATTCCCAGGGATGATCTTGAGCTAACTTCCCTATTTCTTCTGGCCAAGTGCTCAGCGTATTATTATTATTATCATTATTATTATTGTTGTTATTAGTAGTAGCAGCAGTACTAGTAGTAGTTGGACCATTCTACATATTTCTTAGAAATACACAGTGCTTCTAATTTTTCCACATCATCATTAATACTATTTTCTAATTTCTCTAGAAAAGCTTCTACTTTAATTTATTTTTCCCCAACAAAATATCAGTGGTACTCTAAAGGGAAGAAGCTTATTATGTCACAGTACTGGAGATTTGAGGACCTGTCTGTGAGCATGGATTTAGCATAAGTCTAAATAGCAATCCCATGGCAGACATCAGGAGCATGTAAGAGGAGAAATCACATCATCAGAAAAGAGCTACTTGATTGATAATGCAAAAGTTGAAGTTTATTTGAGCTAGCAAGAAACATGCCCAGAATATTAGAAAGAAAACATTTGGGAATTTTGATTAAGACTCAGAAGATGAAAATATTAGAGAAGTGTAACTGGAGGTTTCTCATCCTGGCTGGTTCTGCAGCTACTTTTAAAATAACTACTCAGAGGCTTAATATTAATTATACACAATTTGGCCTATTAGCTCAGGCTTATTTATCCTAGTTCTTACAACCTAAATTAGCCCATTACTGTTCTTCTTTATTTTACTATGAGACTCATGGCTTATTAGCTCACACTTTGCTTCTCCTGTGGCTGGTTGAGTCTCTCAGACACCACTTTCTTTTCTTCTTTATCTTTACTTGGATTTCCTACCTAGTTATTTTCTGTCTGTCTGTTGGCCAAAGCAGTTTCTTTATTAACCAATGGGAATAAAACATATTCATAGCATACAGAGAGGAATCCCACATCACACTTCTATACTCAGTTATTTTAATTCTTTTTTATAACTGCTTCTTTCTTTTTTTTGGGGGGGGTGCTAAAATTAGCCAATACATTTTTTCATTATTATGTTAGAAGTATATAATTTGTTTTCGATATTTGCCATTCTTCTTGAAGAGGCAGGCTTGTGATGGAACATTAGCGTTAGATACTTGAAGAATGGTAAATATAAAGAAAGCAACCAACATGAAATTACCCATCCATAACATATCTTTATTAAAAGAGAGAGATTTATGGCTGTGACTGATATGATGAGGTATTAAAATGAAACAGCATAAACAGGGACAGTTTATTGTACCAGAGACAGCATGGCAGGTATTTTAAGGGAAAGAGACAGTTCCTTAAAACCAGGAGAGAAATTTTCTCACTCTTCATCAAAGAAGTTTCTTTGAGAAGCAGATGAAAACCATTGTAAAAAACCACAAATGGTCAAAATGCAGAGAACAATAGGCTATGGGGTGCCTAGTCCCAGTTGACAAATCTACACCACAACATCTATACCTAAGGTTCAGGTAACATTGAGGAAGAGGGACAAAAAGATTGTAAGAGCCAGTAGATCATGCCTTTTATATACTACATCCAGGAAGCTATACCCAGGAATACAATATGGTTGGATTGTATTCTCTACAATATGGGTGCCTAAAAAAGGACCTTATCAATGACAACACAGCTTGGCAATGTAGATGGGAGAAATCTCTCTGGGTACTACCTTATATGAAGAGCTTTCGGCGTTCACTGACTACTGAGAGAAAGAGAATATATCTTCTTCAGGGATGATCTCCCTCCCCTAATTGGTTATCTCATACCAAGTGGTCAACCCTAGTGACATAATAAAAGCAACACTATATGGATTCAGCAAGCTGTATTTATGTATTTATTATAACATACTTATATATAATAATAATAACTAAAGAAAAGATGCTATGAATTTGAGAGGGAGAGGAAGTAGGAAATATGGGAAGAATTGGAGGGAGGAGAGCAAGGATGAAAATGATGTGAAGTTAGTACTCACATATAAAATTACCAAAAAGTAAATAAAAACTTAAAAAGAGATATTAAAATAAAAGAGTAAAAGATATAGCTGTCATCAAAAACTTAACAGGGAGCTTGAAAGGGAAAAAAAGAGAACCTTCAAAGAAGTCCCCTGAATAAAAGAAATACTCTGGCTTTTATTAGCTTGGAGGTTAAAGGGATTTTCCATACAATTAGGTTGGCATATCTTATATTTCAAGTGTTAGGTATTGGGTAGGATCATAAGCTTACATTGCCTTTAGAGGAAACAGCACAACATCCCTTTTAAACTCTATCCAAAAGAGAGAACTGTAGGGGTTGTGGCTTGATTTCTATAGGAACCAGTCTCCTAGATTCACCAGCCTCTTAAAGAGGGAGGCTTGTGATGTAAAATTAGCATTAGATACTGACTACTGGATGAATTAATACGTCTTTCATTATGTAATGGAGATGAACCTGGGAGGGCCAAGTATCAAATTGTAATAGGCCTGTTGTCCTGCCCTTCACAAATATAAAACAACAACAACAGCAACAACAATGATAATAGGAATTGAATCTTTAAGCTGTGCTTTATTCAAAAAGCAAGCAATCTGAGGAGACAGATCTATATAATTTCCTTCTCATCCTTAAACAGCAGATTGTATAGGGAGAAGTATAGGGAGGCAGTCATTTCAAAGTGTAGTCCTGCCTCTCTGGTTAGATGATCAGTCTTATCTCTAAAATTTATGTGTTGTGTCTGTACTTAGCATCTTTTTGTCACTGGGAAAAGATTCCTCCTGAGCTAGTAGTTTGGATGGCATCAAGATTAAGATTAGCTCAGAAGAAGCTCCTCACAGCGTGTACATGTAGATTTCTTCCTGCAGTGTGGGCTTATAAAATATAGACTCTGCGGTGTCCCTGCCATTCTTCTTCTACCAGAATGTTATGATTTGGGTGCAATTTAGGAGTATGACTGTGACCCTAGGTGTTTTTGTATTAGAAAACTCATCTGTAGTGTGGCAGTGCTAAAGAGGCAGTGAGACTTAAAACTTGGTGCCCAGACAAAGACTCTAAGATCACTGAAAGGGGCCCCTTTCACTAGAAAGTAAAGTAGCCCTAATTGGAGTAATTGGACTTCTGATAATTTGTAAAAACAAGCTTTGGAAAAGAACTCCGGAGCTCTGTATCATTTTCTGGCTTGTGTTTTGTGATGTAATCTCTATCCAAACATAAAATCTGCCAAGAGATCATTTCCAGAACTAACAAGGTAATAGCTGTTCCCCTGAAAGTCCGTGTGATTATGAATTAAATAAACGTATTTCCCTAAAATTTACTTTGCCTCAGTTATTTCACGATAGTCATAATAGCACATAATAAAGCCTCATGATGATTATGAAATGACATTTCAGTACATTTTTATTTTCATTTATCACTAGTTAATGATATTTAATATCATGTCTTTTCATTGTTTGGATATTTGATTATCTTCTATGAGGAAATTTTTATTATAATCCTGTACCCATTTGGGGTGATTTAAAAATTATTTAAAATTGTACAATACAATATTATTTTATTGTATTTCCTTCCTCCCACAACTCCTCTTAGATCTTCTCTACATCTTTACCACCAAACTTCACGAGCTCTTCCTTCCTCCTTCCCCCAACAAACAAACCCAAACAATCATCCAAAAAAAATTTCCAAACAAACCAAACCAATAAGACAAAAAAGTCAAAATGAAGCTGATAGCCTCCCCTGCGAAAAGAAATAAATGGATTTTGTTACTAGTTTTCCAATTATTCTTTTTTTTATTGTTAAAAGAAAAATTTACATTTACTCCCCTTGTTCCCGGCCCTCCCACTCCCCCACTACCCCACTGCCCTCCTCCTGCTTCCTTA
>JAQHUG010000832.1:62869-78469 GCA_028555095.1 Dicrostonyx torquatus | reverse complement strand
TCGTGATTTCTGTTTCTATAATTCCCTCAGCTTGTGTTTTCCTTATTGTTTCTATTTCAGTTTTCAAGTCTTGAATAGTTTCTTTCATATGTTTCAATTCTTTTTCTTGTTTTTGTTTAAAGGGATTTGCTGATGTCTTCTAATTTTTTGCTTGTCTTTTCCTCCATTTCTTTGAGAGAATTTCTCATTTACTCTTTAATAGTTTCAAACAGTCTCCTGGAGTTATTTTTTTATAGGTCATTTTCTTCTGTTTCATCTATATTTGGTTGTTCAAGTTTTGCTATTGTAGGGTGTTTAAGATTTACTGTTGTTGTGTTGCTCTTTGTGGTTTTGCATGTGTTCTTACCTTTCCTACTCATCTTTTCTTCTAATAGATGTGGTTGAGGCTGTCTGAGATTCTGTTGATTAATCTTCTAGGTGCCAGTGAATCCAAGGCTCAGATGGTTGTTCCTTGTAGTACAGTCAGTGCCATGGTTCTAGTTACCCCTTAGGTCACTCTGTGTTCCTGGAGGTCACTCGGTGCTCCCAGGCTACTCCACTCTCTTGGAGTTTGCTGTCTTAGGGTTCTCTAGTCTAGGATGTTGGCTCAGATATTTTTCTGTAAATGTCCCTGTTCTGGATCTGTTTCTGCAGAGGGTCCTGGCTTGGAGTTGGTCTTCTTAAGGGCTCTGGCTCCAATCTTCTCCCTTGAAGTTTCCAGGCCTGAATGAGCCCAGACCAGCAGAGGATCTGGCTCAGGCTTACTCCCTCAGAGGTCCCAAAACTCACTCTTAGATCCACAGAGGTTTCTGGTTCCTGCCTATTCATTTTGATGTCCCAGACCAATGCCTGGACTGACAGAAGTCCTGGCTTAGGCCTAGTTCCTTGGAGATCCCAGACTCATGCCCGGACCCACAGGGGTACTGGCGTAGGTCTACTCCCTTGAAGGTCCCAGTTTTACATCTGGACCCTCAGCGGTCTCTGTCTCTGTCTCACTTGCTCAGTGGTTGTTCCTCTGTACCTGTTCCTGTGGAGTTCACTATCTCAGGTCTGCTTTGGCCCAGGTCACTAGCTCAGTCCTGGTCTGCCAATGTGCATGGATTGGATCTGTTCCTGCTCCTGTGGAGCTTGCTTTCTCAGGCCCATTCCAGCCTAGGTAGCTGGTTAGAGCCAGCAGCTCCCACTATTCAGATCCTGAGCATATACCAGTCCAAGTGAAGCAACCAGTTTGTTTCATTTATTTCCTCAAAATCCCCTTATAGATCCCTGAAGCATTAACTATCTCTTTTGAAGCTCTAAAATACATTCATGTATCTGAGACTGACTCTTCACAGCTGTTAGAAATATTATAAATATCAGTTTCTACAATAACTTTAGTGATAATTCCTCCAAGGAATTAAAACTGATCTTTGTAGCTTTGCTTCTACAGTACTATAAGAAAATTCCTACACAATTTTAAAGTCCAACAAAGCGGCACTTTAAATATACAGTACTTAAGACTTAGACTAAATCCAAGAGGCCATGGTAGTGAACTGAAGTCAGTAACACCATAGTTCATGATTTAGTGAATGACATATTATACATGTTTATGAACATGAGATATGATTCACATGTTGGAACATTTTGTTGATGATCTATAATAAGAGATAATGCTAATAATTTCTGAAATAATAATGATTATTTAAATAATTATCTATCATTTCTCTCAGTTAATTTCCTGACAAGAAATCTAAATATTAGTCAGGAAAAAAACATGACCATAATGCTATTAATTTTATTAAACATGAATCTGTAGATTGTTTTTGATAAGATGGCCATTTTTACCATGTTAATCCTACTGATCCATGAGCATGAGAGATCTTTCCAACTTCTGATATCTTCTGCATTTTCTTTCTTCAAAGGCTTGAAGTTATTGTATGTAGGTCTTTCACTTGNCTAAATAATAATCCTACATGGACAAGTGGATTCAGAAAGCCAATTGTATATGAAACACCTATCAGGCAAGTGCACATTCTACTGGACATCACCACAAGATAGAGGAGAGGATTGCATATGGCAACATAGCGGTCATAAGCCATCATTACCAGAAGGAAACATTCTGTGGTGGCACTGAATCCAAAAGCATAATATTGGACCATGCATTCAAAGAGAGAAATCGTTCTGCCACGGTCTAAGATGTTGACAAGCATCCTAGGAGTTACTGAGGATGAAGTACAGGCATCTGCAAAGGCTAAATTTCCAAGGAAAAAGTACATAGGAGTGTGAAGATGTGGGTCCTTCCAGATGAGAAAGATTAAGCCAAGGTTGCCCACCATGGTGATGACATAGATGGAGAAGAACACCAGGAACAGGGGGACTTGCAGGTCTGAACGATCAGTTATTCCTCTGAGGACAAACTCAGTCAGCAGGGTCCTGTTGACTTCCATAATATCTCCTTAGGCTGCTCACTGTAAAGAGATTTAGATGAAAAAATTATGACCAAAATTTAAGAAGGGTGGAATTAATGTCCGAGCCACATTTTTTCTCTAATATGTTCATTAATTAACCCAAATAAGTATAAAATATTTCTTATTTTACAAATACACCTAACATATGATGCTTAGAATTATTTTGAGGTAACGTGAATTTTAATGGTATGTTTTTATGAGAAACATTAAGAAATAGCCTAAAGACACCAATAAGGTCTTAGTGTACCATCATAGTTACTCAAGTTGCATAGATAGTTGTAATGTTTATACACTAGAAAGAATGAAAATAATTAATGCTTATCCAGTACAGCTACTTTAATAATACTGGTAAAAGTACAAAGTTGCATAATCAATGCCTCAAATGTTTCTTGCCTTCTTTATACTGAAGAGCAAAACCAGAAAGTTTAGTTATATATATATTTTGATTTTTGAGACAGGGTTTCTCTGTAGTTTTTGGTGTCTGTCCTGGAACTAGCTCTCATAGACCAGGCTGGCCTCGAACTCACAGAGATCTGCCCGCCTCTGCCTCCCGAGTGTTAATAATATATTCTTAGTCACTAATTTTTACCTAAGACAAACAAAAAGATAAAAGATAATAAATCGAACTCTTATTTCAAATAAATATTTTTTGTTTGTTCAAGAAAATTGTACTGAGCAGCTATTAACTCATTTACGAAACTAATTATTTTGCATCTTCTACATTATGACACTATCATTTTTATCTCATCACATAGAATTGATAGCAGGTGATATGCTCAAGATTTTAAAATAACTATTATAAGAGAAATCATACATTTTCACACACACTGAAGTGATTTGCTGCATATTACAGATCAATACAAGTACTGTATAAACACTTGCCAACTCCAAAGAGCATGCAACTGATATGTCTTTTAATAGTTTAATTACACATGCTTCTAAGGAGATTGTAATAATGGTACACTTGTTCCTATGGTAGTACAAAGGGAATTATCAAAGTTAGAGTATAATATTCCAAAAGAAGCCACAACTCTGCAACAAATAACCTCATAAGAATAAGGATAAAAGTCTTCTATAGGGAACATGCCAATTGGTTACAAAAAACTAATTGTTTAGTCCTGAACACATATACAAAAATAACATCATACAGATGGAGAAGGTTGTTCTGATGGAACTAGGAATACATACATGTATGTAAGTATATATGTACATCAAAACAAAGAAAAAGAAGGCATAACTTTGAAACAGAGCAGTGGTAGAGAGTATATGGGAAGAGATGGGTAGAGATGAGGGAATTATGTAATCATATAAAAATCTCAAAAATAAAAATTACTTTGAAAAATAGTCACAATAAGGAAAAATTAACAGTGTCATCATTTTCTGGATTCTACTTAAGTGTTCATTTTGTTTAAAGAGAAAATCAGCTGAAGAGAACATGATAATGCAAATGAATGCAAAATGTTCATGACAAAGAAGATAAAGCAAAGTAAAGTCTCAAAATATACTTGAAAGTTTCACAAACTAGAAAATAGTAAGAAGGATGGATTCTGCAAAACTTGGGCTTAGGGAGGGGAATCCAAGACAACATTGTCAGTTAAACATTTAGTCAGTGACCCATTATGCATGATTATGAGCAATAGCTGTGTTTCAGGTATTCAATTCCTTGTATTGCTGATACACACCTATGTTTTGCTTCTATATCATATTGATAAATTCCTTATGTACTTAGGTAAATATTCCACACCTCAGTTTGTGACTACCAGACTGATTTTCTCAAAGCATTTGTTTTCTAATTACCCAACTATGTAAAACTGAGAGATAGATTAAAAAAAGTAGCCTGCAAAGAATAATCTTGAGACAGTAAAATATATGGATATACTAAAGGATTTTTTCTGAAACAAAGAAGTAATATTGTTATATTGTAGAAATTATTCCTTTCTATTTTTGTTGAGAAAATGAAACAAAATATTTGTTTGGGGTTTGACTTGATACCATAACACATTAACTAACAGAGAAGCTGGCTGTGCATCTAATAATTATTTGGTATTCTATACTAAATCTGCAGAGGCATCAGATTATCCTCATTTAGTATCTGCCAAAAATTCATCAATGAAAGTGACTCTTAAGATACAAGAGTATTCTATATATTTCTAGGAATGATATCTAAAGCATGATCCAGGTGAGGACAGTATTCAGTATAAAAAGATCTCACACACTTTTATGGTTCTTGGCAGTTGAGAAAGTCTTTATGCTACAGGAAGGTTTGCAATGTCAGTGCCAGAAAACATTTACTTAGTAAAATATCTAGGATATTGGTTCTATATTTTTATTTTACAGGAGCATGCATACACACAAACACACACACACACACACACATTTTAAAATCTTCGATCCTCAATTACCACCTCTAAATAACTGGGTTATCTGCACTAATACATCTTGTGAATCTTGTTTTATTTTTTCTACAAAGTTTTGACTTCATCGATAAGCATACCCTCATCAATCTCAATCCATGGTTTTTCATTGATGTCAATAAGCAGCACAGCAAAAATGCTAAGCACAGAGTTCTTCACACATTTATATGTGGATTAAAATTTCTGAGGTACAATACTTAAGTGTATGCATAAGGATTAAGAGGACCAGACAAGATGTTTTAGAGTTTTTCACAATTGGTTCTGCTTTCTATTTCATTTGTTATTCCACAGATCCTCTCACCAGAGATATCTTAGTATATTAGCACTTTTATGAAAAAACTCTTAGTATTGAGAGATTCTACTTTAAAAAAATAATTTCGTCCAAATAAAATACTTTATCTCACCTAATGCCTATAAGAAGATGTACTGATATGGATATCATGAGATTTACATCATCATGAAGAACATTTATGGTGAAGAATGAAGATAGCATAGGCAATTTTTCTCTTCATGTCAATTCTCCTTAAAAAGTGCTTGGATGGAATGACTTTTTCACATCTTAAATGCTGCTTGTGAGGTCAACACTGAAATTCCTTTAATACTACTAACAGAATCCCAGTAGAATAGCCAGTCTCCTGATAGTATTCAAAAATTAAGAAATCACTTCTAACAAACCTATTATAACAATTGTTTCCATGTTCTCTTTCTTTTGAAAACAAAAGCATTACAACTTACAAACACGTATTCCATTAAGAGTCTTCTGGTGTTTTAAATGTACTGATATTCTAGCTTGGGTGCAGATATGAAGTAAGAAACTAAGAAAAACTACAAAAGAGATGACATATATACTGATGCCTATATATGGGAGCAACTCTAAGACTCAATGAGATATGATTCATCTTGGCTACAAAGTCCTTATGGCTTACTGAATGTCATTCTTTCCAATGACATGAAGAGAGATTTATATTACAGTTTGCTAATATAGTCCAAATTGCTTTATAAATTTGAGTGATGTCTTTTGCCAGTTCAGTCACAGAACAGATAATCATCTTCAGCTGATTTGTGCATACCACACATTCCATGCTTATATTAATGTAGATATGTATGTTACCTTTAAAAGTTTGTGTATTTTTTGAAAAAAAAAGGACCAGACATCAGTGAGGAGAAGTAGGCAGGTTTACCATCCTCTCAGAATACATCTGTTGAAGTTTCCTCAAAAACTTCAAAGTGGCTAGACAAGATCATCCAGTCTCACAGAGTTCTTCAGCCAGGATTTCAGTTAAGCCCTGCATTTCCCATCACACACAGACCAGACAACAAGTGAAACAGTTAGCTCTCCCTGGACTTTAATATTATTCCAGTTTTCTCAGGGCTCCCAAAAGATGCAATTGCCTCCAGACAACAGGAAATAATTTTAAGAACATGGTGCCCACTTTTCCCAAAGCTGTGGTGGGTGGCTTTTGGTCATTCAGTTGGTGTTGAGCATTTGTTATTGTTGGGAGGGGGTTAGGTGCAAGTTATTATTGGTCATAGTCAGGGTGGAAACTAAACAATGAAGGTTAGATTAAGGGGTTTATTGTCTTCTCTTTTATCTAGTGAAAAAATGACATAGCGATATAGGAATGATAGAATAAAAGGGTAGATTATTAAATCTACTTTTAAACTAAAAAGCAACTACTGGTTTCAAATATTTTACATTGGTGTGGAATTTTGTATACATATACAAATTTAAAGTTATTTTTGTTATACCATTCTATCTATCTATCTATTTATCTATCTATCTTCTGTCTATCTACTTTGTTTAGGATATTGTACTTATTTAGCTAATTTAAAATGCAGTGTAAGGTTATACTCCTTGAAAGCTATTATTACAAACTATTTAGAATAATTAAGAAATTCAGGCTAGTAGTTAGTTATCTATAATAATCAAAGTTGTATTCATGTTAGATTTGTTTTCACAGTTAAACAGAAATATATTTCAGATATATAGATTATCTTCAAACACCTCAAGGATCTACAGAATATGGCATTTAATATGTTTTAATAATAAAATCTTTTCATGACAGTGAGTTATGCCTGCTACTGGCAGCACCAATCAATTTCAGAGATTTTGGGCATTGGATAACCTCCATAGGGAGCTTGCTTTCAATGTGGCAAGACCATCCACTGGAAAGGAAACTGTTCTTGCCTCAGCTGCTGACCATATGCTCTCAAAATTGTATAAGAGGGAACAAAGGTAGTCAGTCAACTGTTAAACTTTGCCAAGATAAGGAAGGCCAGTTTTTCAAAATTTATGCTGTAACGAAAAGTCTATCAAATATTTTATGTTTGTAGACAGAAAATGGATGCCAAAATGTTGCAGAGGAACTTAAAGTGACTTTCTAGGCAACCAGATATTTCTGCTATTTATATGTATTTGGAAGTTTCTTGTTCTGCACTTCCTGTTTACTCAGGTAATATTTCATCCTTCTCTGGTTTCTAATAAGCATAAAGACTAAATTAGTAACAGTTTTAGTTTTCCTTGTAACCAAATTCAGAAAAGAAACTTACAAAGAGATGTAAAGTTCATAGGGTTGAGAAACATAGAAGCTTAAGTTGTTTATCAAAGAAAATATTTTAACTTCTAAAAGGATTATTTTTTGGTAGGTAGCAAGTTATGATTAAAAATAGTTTCATTATAGAACTTTGGACTCACCAAGATAGGATAGATAATAGAGTCCTTTTCTGAATTTTCCAAATACACATGGACTGTACCTTGGGAATGCAACTCTTACTTGATAATTGCCTGTATTGTATATATTTTTTACTGTGGTAGCATTTAAATCTCTTCTTTTTATTTAGACAAAAGGGGGAAATTTTGTGGGATAATCTTTTTGTAAACTATAAAGTACTTCAATGCTTTACCTCCACCTTCTTAAAGCATCTTCTGATTGTTTTAACAAAGAGCTGAATGGCTGACAGCTAGGCAGGAGAGGATAGCTGGAACTTATAGGGAGAACAAAGAACCCGGGGGGAAGAATCTGTGGTGGAGATTCACCAGCAAGATGCAAAGGAAATTAAACATTCAATATGGAGAAGAGGAAATAAGCAGAACATGGATTAATATTAACAGGTTAATTTAAGGTATAGGAGCTATGTGGGAACAAGCCTAAGGGAAAGCCATGCTTTTGTACTTAATATGAAGTCTTTATGTAATTATTAGGTGCTGGTGGCCCAAATAAATTTCAGCAGTCCTTTCTCAATGAAGGTATTCTGTTAGAGCAACTAGGATGTAAGTAAGGAACTCTTTATGAAAATAGAGAATCTTTAATAAGAAAGACTCAAGTTCAATGTTGTTAAAGGTAAGTTGTAAACACCAGAGAAGATGACAGCGTTAACCTGGTCAGACTTCAAAATTGCTTCATTTTAATGGAAGGTTTCAATGAGATAATTAGATAGACAGATAACCATGATATACAGCATTCATGTATCAAGACATCACATTGCACTCAAAACATGCAACCATAATTTTTCAAATTTCAGTAAAATTTAAGGCAACTTTATAACTTTATAAAATGTTACAATATTTTGTATATATGTGGGTCATGAAAATGCATTTTGAGTGAGGTAACTCAGACCCAGAAAGACAATTCTCACATATACTCACTCATATGTGGTTTTTAAACATAAAGCAAACAAACAAACAAAGAGACCACAAATCACAATCCCAGAGAACCTAGACAACAATGAGGACCCTAAGAAAGACATATAGAGATCTAATCTACATGGGTAGTAGAAAAAAAAATAAGATCTCCTGAGTAAATTGGGAGGATGGGAACCTTGGAAGAGGGTTGAAGCGGGGTGAGAGGTAGGGAAGGGAACAGAAATACGTAGAGCTCAACAAAAATCAATAAGAAAAAGAAAATGCTGTACTATGTATGTACTATATCTACATTATAGATACATTATGTATAATGTATCTATACCTACATTTTATATATACATATATAATATGTTTGTTAATTTTGCTTTGTATATAAAAAGCAGCATATGTTCCATTTGGATATGCAATGTAAATGATCACAATATACTGACAGAGTGTCACAAAATTGTAAGATGTCATACTTAACAACGTAAGCATATTTGGATGTAATGTTTTTCAATTTTATGAACTTTATGATTAGGGATAGTTATAGAATGTTTTTGCGAGTATGATTTAATTATATTTCTCTTTTTCCCTTCCTCCCTCCATGCCATCTCAAATACTCTTCCCTACTCTTCTTCAAATTCCATCTTTTGTCACCATATGAAGTTCCTAGTACTAATTGAGTTTAGCCAAAGGGTACAATGGAGACCCTTAAATAACCCAGGCTATTTCCAAGTCAAGAGATTGTTCCCCAGAAATTGACAGCCAAGTCACATTGTTAATGACAGTGCCTGTATTACTCACTAAACATGAAATTGAGTTGGTGCCTACAAAACACCTTCACTCCTATGTTCTAGTGTCTTTGTTACATGAAGGCACACTGCACATAACCAAAAAGAAATGTAAGTATGAACCCAGTCACAAACCCATTAAACTATGATGATGAAGAAATGCTAGGGCAATTGTGACACAAAGGTTGTGGGAGAAACTTACAAGCGTCTTAAGTTTAGTCCCACTCCATGAGATGGAACTTGTAACCATCATTGCTTGTGTGACCAACAAGCCGAGACTGGATAACCCAGAGAACTAGGGTAAAACTAAATACAGGTGATCAAAAACAAAACCAAAACATATAAGCTGGGAAGCCTTTAATTCCAGTTCTTGGGAGGCAGAGGCAGAAGGATCTCGTGAGGTCAAGGCCAGCCTAGCCTACAAGAGCTAGTTCCAGGACAGCTAGGGCTGCTACACAGAGACACCCTATCTTAAAAATACAGGTTCACTTCTGCATTACAGGTGGGAATGCAAGCTGGTACAACCCTTTGGATGGCAGTGTGGCAATTTCTCAGAAAATTGAGTTCCTCATTCTTAGAGTTGTTTTGATTTGCATTTCTCTGATGACTAAGGATGTTGAAGATTTCCTTAAGTAGTTTTTAGTGATTTTAGATTCCTCTGTTGAGAGTTATCTGTTTATGTCTGTACTCCATTTTCCTTTTGGATTATTTACACCTTTGTAGACCAATTTCTTGTATTTTTTTGTATACATTGGAGATCAGCCCTCTGTCTGATGTGGGGTTAGTGAAGATCTTTTTCCATTCTGTAGGCTGTCATTTTGTCTTGTTGATTGTGTCCTTGGCTTTACAGCTTTTCAGTTTCAGGAGGACCCATTTATTAATTGTTTCTCTCAGAGTTTGGGCTGCTGGGGTTATATTTAGGAAGTTGTCTTCTGTGCCAATGTGTTTATGTGTACTTTCCACTTTCTCTTCTATAAGGTTCAGTGTGGCTGGCTTTATGTTAAGGTCTTTGATCCATTTGGACTTGAGTTTTGTGCATGGTGATAGATATTGGTCTATTTTCATTCTTCTACANAAATGTTGGGCAATGCTAAGATATGTATGCTACTACTGTGTGCTTAGGGTTTTAAACCATGTTGTTCTATGTTCTGGCTCACAAGCATGATAGTCAGGTAGGACTGTTATTTGCTTCCCTCATTTTGAAGCTTACATGGCTCTTTTGGTAAATGAAAGCCTACTCTCAAGAAGGAGGCATTCCGGACAGTCCTAGCTCAGGTATGGTATTTCCAGTAATAGGGGCTTACCATCTATTTCTGGGGTGCAAGAAGGGCAACATCAATATCTTGTAGGGTTTTGAAAACTGTGTTTTTAAAAAAAATGTTTTGAAAAGTGTGACTAACAACTCAAATGAAAACTTATTGGTGTTGGGGTTTTTGTTAGATGGTCTTTGGCTCTCAGAGGGAGCATTAAAATCCCTTATGGAACATTTTCATTTTAAACACTATGTGAAAAGTTATACAATGATGGTTTTCTTTTCCCCATAATCCCTCAGCACTTCTCACTTGTTTTGTACTAAGATATTTAATTGGAAAGTTGGTTACATCTAAAACACTAGGAGAATCTCAATGGAATATGTGTTTTATTAAGTTGAAATGGTTTGATTTTCAAGAGAAAGAAGGCATATGAAAACAATTTTTTATAATAGTTTCCTTGTAGAGACTTCTTAATTCTTTGCATGCTCTCTGGAGAATGGCTATTCTACTGGGACTATTTTAGCAGCATTGAGGGAATTTCATTGTTAACCTCACAAGTAGCAGTTAAGATATAAAAATATTGTTCAATTCACATTCTTCTTTAAAAGAATTAAAAGGAAAAGAACAATTGCCTATGCTATCTGTATTCTTCACTTTAAGAGTTCTTCATGATGATTTACATTTCATGGCATCCACACTCATACATCTCTTTGTAGGAGCTAGGTGAGGATTCAGTATTTTATTGGAATGCAAATATTTTTTAAAGCAGAATTTTTTACTATTAAGAGTTTTTCATAAAATGGCTAATATACAAAGGATAGCTCTGTTGAGAGGATTTATCAACAAAATTGAATAGCAAGAAGTACTGATTGTTAAAAAAAACAAACCTGTAAACATCTTGTCTGGTCCTGTTAAATTGTGTGCTTACACACTTAGCTATTTGTAGACCAGAAATTTCAACTCAGTCATGTAAATGTGTGAAGAACTCTCTGCTTAGTGTGTTTGCTATATTTCTTATTGACATCAATGAAAAACCATAGACTTATAGATTGTAGAGTATATGCTTCTTCGTGAAGCCAAAATTGAAAACAAGATTTATGACTTGGATGAGGGTATATAACCCAGTAATTTGGAGATATAAATGAGACTCAAAGATTTTAAATAAAAAAGAACTCTGTAATTTAATGTTACAAAACCTATATGCATTCTGACACAGACATTGCAAGTTTTCCTGTAGCAGATTTACTGAGATCTGCTAAGAACCATAGAAATGTGTGGAATCTTACAATAGTTTGTCCTCACCTGGTTCATGGATTGGTAGCATTCCTAGAAATACATAAAAAGTATAAAATAAGGTATCTAAAGAGTCAGTTTCACTGATTATCTCAGAAGGGACCAAGTAAGAATAATCTGAGCCCTTTGGAGATTTAGTGTAGAAAATTGAATAATTATTAGGTCCACCACCAGCTTCTCTGTTAGTTAATATGCTATCCTGTTCAATCAAACACCAAAGTTTGTGTTTCATATTGTCAACAAAAATGAGAAGGAATAATTTCTACAATATAACTGCTTCATTTCAGAAAAAATATTTTAGCACATCCATATATTCTTACTCTCTCAAGATTATTTCTTTTAGGCTTTTATTTTTATTACTCTCCTTTCAGCTACTCATTTTGTATATTTGTGGTGGGGCAATCAGAAAGTACATGCTCTTAGAACTTCAGATTTTGGGAGTTTCAGACTATGCTATGAAATATTTAGCTAAGTTCATAAAGAACTTATCAATATTATATAGAAGCAAAAACATAAATAGGTAAGTCATTCAGACAGTTGCTCTTTTTGTAAGAACTTGGGGTTTAGGAATCGCACAATTCTCTGCATTCTGAGAGTTAGATACCTAGGGTTCTTGTTTCTTGATGATTACTTTCTATTGCAGAAAAGCAGCTCAAGGATTGGAAAATATTATGATAATAGTCATGTATAATGTGTCATCAACTTAATGATAAAACTGTGATAATACTGACTTGGATTCCCCTTTACTAGCCCCATGTTTCAACAGAACTTATCCTTCTTACTAGTTTCTAGTTTGTGAAAGTTTCAAAGATTACTGTTTATCTTTGTCATATCCATTTCCTATTAATGTGCTTCATTGTCTTCTTGTCCCTATCATCTGTTTTTCTATTTAAATAAAATTTATGATTTGAACACTTAAGTGGAATAGAGATAAAGATGACCCTGGAAATTCTCCCTATTGTGGTTGATTTCTTTAGTATATATTTTATTTTTGAGATTATTATTGCATCATTACCCCCTTCCTTTTTCCAGCCCTTCCCATATACTCTCTACCCCTGCCATCTTCCTATTTTTTTTTTTTTGTTTTTTCGAGACAGGGTTACTCTGTGGCTTTGGAGCCTGTCCTGGAACTAGCTCTTGCAGACAGGCTGGTCTCGAACTCACAAAGATCTGCCTGCCTCTGCCTCCCGAGTGCTGGGATTAAAGGCGTGCGCCACCACCGCCCCCATCTTCCTATTTCATTGCTTCTTTTTCTTTAATTGTTGTTGTTCAATATGTATGTATATATAAATATTCCTAGTTTTATGAATATAAATATATTTATAAATATCTAGTTATATAAAAACATTCTCAGTTTGAGTTACACACACACACACACACACACACACATATATACACATATATATACCATTTAGTATTGGATAACCAAGTGGTATGTCCTTCCATATAGAAGACTTTTTTTTTTTACATTCAGCATTCCTTGTTTGGATGAACTCACTAGCTGTAGGATTGTGGTTTCTTTTGTAATGTTATATTCTAACTTTGATACCCCTTTGTACTATTATGGGAGCAACTGGAGAATTGTTGCAATCTACATAGAAGCATGTGGAATTAAACTATTAAAAGCATTTTCAGCTGCATACTTTTTGGAATTATAAAATTTATTTACATCTTATAAGATGCAAACAAATCACAAGTGTATGTATGAGCATGTGTGCTTCCTCTTATGAGTTATTTTAATATCTTGGCAATATCACCTCAAATATCAATTCTATGTCATGATCTAAGAATTATAGTGTCATAATATACAGGATACCAAACAATTAGTTTCTTAAATGAGCCAATGACTGGTAAACAGAATTTTATAGCAAAAACTTAAAAATATCTTTTGAAAAAGGAATTCTATTTATTATCTTTTTGTCTCTCCTGGAAAAAATTGATGATATATATTATCAAAACTAAAGGTTTTGCTGCTTTTGTTATTCAGTATAATGAAGATAAGAAGCATCTGAGAAATTGATTATGCAAATTTGTACTGTTATCACTATTGTTAAAAGCAACTCATACACATATTTATTATATATTTTCCATTTTTACTTGTGTATAAAACATTATATGTATCTGTGCAACTAAGAGTCACTATGAGAGTACTCTAGAACCTTATTGCTATGTTTAGGTTATTACTTAATAATTCTCATAAAAACACACCATAAAAATTCACTGTACCTCAAAATCACTCTAAGAATC
Source organism: Dicrostonyx torquatus (assembly GCA_028555095.1). Classification (NCBI taxonomy): domain Eukaryota; kingdom Metazoa; phylum Chordata; class Mammalia; order Rodentia; family Cricetidae; genus Dicrostonyx; species Dicrostonyx torquatus. Next base: position 64,420 of record JAQHUG010000832.1, on the reverse strand, counting down.
TTCTGTCAGGTGTATTTGTAAAATCAGAAATATTCTATACTTACATGGGTTGCTTAATGAGCAGCTGAGAGAGAGAATGTGATACTGACATCAATTCCACCTTGATTGAATCTTGATCATATTTTTTCATCTATATCTTTTTTTCAGTGAGCAGACTGAGGGGATATTATGGAAGTCAACAGGACTCTGCTGACTGAGTTTGTTCTCAGAGGAATTGCAGATCGCCCAGATCTGCAAGTCCCCCTGTTCCTGGTGTTTTTTTTCATCTACATCACCACCATGGTGGGCAACCTTGGCTTAATCTTTCTCATCTGGAAGGACCCCCATCTTCACACTCCTATGTACTTTTTCCTTGGAAGTTTAGCCTTTGCAGATGCCTGTACTTCATCCTCAGTGACTCCTAGGATGCTTGTCAACATCTTAGACCATGACAAAATGATTTCCCTCCATGAATGCATGGCCCAATATTATTTTTTTGGATCCAGTGCTACCACAGAATGTTTCCTTCTGGTAATGATGGCTTATGACCGCTATGTTGCCATATGTAACCCTCTATTCTATCTTGTAGTGATGTCCAGTAACGTGTACACTTGCCTGATAAGTGTTTCATATATAATTGGCTTTCTGCATCCACTTGTCCATGTAGGATTATTATTTAGATTAACATTTTGTAGATCCAATATATTAGATCATTTCTACTGTGAGATCTTGCCACTCTATACACTTTCTTGTACTGACCCATCTATTAATGCATTAGTTGTGTTCATTTTTTCTGCTGTCATACAAGCTATTACCTTCATGAGTATCATAGTCTCCTATGTCTGTGTCCTCTTTTCCATCCTCAAAACAAAGTCTGAGAGGGGCAGAAGCAAAGCCTTTTCTACCTGCAGTGCCCACCTGCTCTCTGTGTCCTTGTTCTATGGCACTCTCTTCTTCATGTACGTGAGCCCTGGGTCCGGACCAAGTAAATATAAGGATAAGATGTATTCTCTGTTCTACACCATTGTGATTCCTCTGTTGAATCCCTTTATTTACAGTTTAAGAAATAAGGAAGTTTTAGGTGCTCTGAAAAAACTCATAAAGTTATAAATTCTTTTCAGAAAAATATTTGATGTTTATCTTTTAAATACATCAAAATTTCTAGTCTTGTATTGTCATATATAGCAAGCTAATATACTGCTAAAAAATGAAAATTTTATGTAATTTTTAGGCTGTGTGATTGTCATAGAAATATTACAGATTTTTGAATCATGCACACTTTAAATGTATATCTCAATTTTTTGCTATTTTAAACCCACACAGATAGATTAAAATAACTCAGCAAATTAATCTCTTTGTAACATAAGCAAATTGTAGTTTTGATAGATATATAAATTTTAGAAGTAGTTTTAATTTATATTCTCTAAGGAAATCCTATATTGGTATAAATTCTTTGTTTAAAATATATTTATGCTAGAGTTTCTCTGTGTAATAGCACTTTCTGTCCTAGAACTAGCTCTTGTAGACCAGGCTGGTCTTGAACTCATGGAGACTAGCCCGCCTATGCCTCCC
>JAQHUG010000832.1:25600-36621 GCA_028555095.1 Dicrostonyx torquatus | reverse complement strand
TATCTAAGAGTCCATTAAAGGCTTTATGAGGACTGTGAACACTGCCAGCTGCAAACAGTAAAAAGTTTTGTATCTCAGAATTATATTGTTGCCATTTTCATACAAAGTCAGGAATGATGGATCTCATAAACACAACAACTGTTGCGAGGGTGATTCTCACTTCATTCCAATTGTCATTTCCATTCAGGCTCTGCACAATCACATGGACCATGGATGTCATGTGTGGACTGTCAAGAGTACAGGATGCTTTGCTTCCTGTTGTTACTAATTTGACAGTTGTATGGTCTTAATGGGAATGCTTGGAATGAAATAAACACTTATCTACTAAGTGTACAAACTGTGTTATTTTTATCACATCACAAAAAAAGTCAAAAGCATTTAATCTTCATCTTGTAAGCATGACAATATATTCTAGTAATTTTGGTAAAAGGATAGACTTTCTCTACTTCTTTGAAGGGGATGGAACCTTTATTGCCTGGATGATGTGGGATTCCCCTCTGTATGCTGTGAATACCATTGATTAATAAAGAAGTTGCTTTGGACCTATTGCAGTGCAAAATAGGGCAAAGTGGGAATTCCAAGCAGATAGAGGAGGAGAGAGTAGGCAGAGTCAGGGAGAAGTCATATAACCTCCACAGGAGACAGATACCAGATGCTGGATGGAGCCTTACTTTACTGTAGGTCACAACCATGTGGTGATACACAGATTAATAGAAATGAGTTAATTTAAGGTATAATAGTTATCCAGTAAGAAAAGTGAGCTAATAGGCCAAGCAATGGTGTAATAATAAAATTTCTGTGTGATTATTTTGGGTCTGGATGGCTGAAGACAAATAAACAGCTTGTTGTATTTTCATATCAACAGCCTCATCTGTTATGATGACAATATTTTATTATTGTTCTTAAAAATATTCTACAGCTATGTAAAGGACATGCGCAATAGAATTTGAGGTAAGTCTGACAAAAATTTATGTACTGACTGTACATATTTAAAACATAAGGCAAAATTAAAACCTTTTAAAATTTATTTGTGTCTATACAATGAACAACAACATCAAGATTTGCTAGATAGAAATGATTATCACCTGTAGTTATAAGAATAAGATTTAGAATGTAGTAAGATATTATGCTGTACTAGCAAAGTGGCAACAATAGATTTTTTTCTAAGATCCATGATCTTACTAGCTCTAGCAACTAGATAGGTCTTATACCCTTACACTCACAGAGAAGTGAAACTAGCAACCTTCATTAAAAAGTTTGTCATCTCAACAAATGAAGACCATCACAGAAAAAATACATGGACACAATGCAGAGATTTAGGGATCGTGCAAACTCAGCACCAACAGTGCATCTATATCACAGCTCCTTATAACTATTGTGTAAAGAACATTGCAGGAGAAGGGTCAGAAAGATTGTAAAACCCAGAATATCAGAAATATCTGCTGCAAAATAGTTTCTCTTAGAAATGGTTCATAAACAACAATGGAACAATGGCAATATCAAGGTGAAGCAGAACGTGTCACTTGGGGAGCAAGCGTGAATAAAGGAATCCCACACTAGCTTCGAATAGGGTATACTAAGTTTTTTCTTTAGTAAAAGGGAAACTCACAGATCACAACAAGGATATAGGAATGGTGTCTGGCATCCAGGTGTTGCTCAAGGGAAGGAAGAGCAGCAAGCAGGCAGGACTGCAGTTTTTGGTACCCAAAGCTATGTCCCAACCTGATCCAGCGTCTCAAAGGTCATTGGTTGAAGAAGGATTCCCATCATCAGGGGACATGTAAGCATGAAAATGGGGGAAATCACGGGCTCCACCTTTAGAGAAAGAACTACAGGCAACTAAAGACTCCTGGGAGAATTAGCCTCTCTTAGGGATGAGCCATCCTAATGAATGTCCAGTGCAGTGTGGTCTATCTTGAAACCATTTAGATATGGAAACAACAACAATGGATCCTAATATACATTACATATCTCTTTGTGTGTATAGATATACATGTGCATACATATACGTGTATATGTGTCACAAGATACTATCAACTTTTAAAGTAATTTCTTTTTCTATTTCTGTGAAGAACAAAATTGGGTTATTGATAAGGATTCCTTTGCAATCTGTAGTCACTTTGAGTCTGCTTTCTTCCTCTGTTTAGCTCTTAAAAGTCTTTTACTCAAGTATATTTTCTATATGTTTTGAACCTCTTTTTATTGTTTTTATTGAGCTATATATTTTCTCAACTCCCTTCCCTTCCTCCCCCAACCCCTTCTAACCTCTTCTGTGGTCCCATGTTTTCAATATACTCAGGAGATCTTGTTTTTTTCTACTTCCCATGTATATTAGATCCATGTATGTACTTCTTAGGTCACTTTTGTTATGAATAGCTATTATGAATAATGCTTCTATGGATATAATTGAGAACATATCCTTGTGGTAAGACTGAGCATCCTTTGGGTATATGCCCAAAAAAGTGATATTGCTGTGTTTTGAGGTAGGTTGTTTCCTAATTTTTTGATAAATTTCCATGTTGATTTACAAAGAAGCTGTACCAGTTTGCACTCCCTCCAGCAACAGAAGAGTCTTTCCTTTACCTCACATCCTCTCATGACACTGATGACAGCTTGGACCTCTTCTGTGGTCTATGGTTGTTACTCCTCTTCAAGGAGAGGTTATGTAGTGCTCAGAGACTCTAGAATTTTTAGATCAACTATAGATGTAGAGAAACACTTATTTTTATTTTACATTAATAAAAATTGGGAATTTGACAATGGTGGAAATGAAAGTATTGAGGCAAAAGTTTGAGGATATATTTTTTTGTTTGTTTTGAGTAATTATGTCCCCTGAGGTAAGAAGTCCAAGAGAATGCCAATTGTGGGGTATAGTCAACAAATATGTGAAGTGCATGGCACATTTGGTATTTCTAAGTAGAAATCACTGTGATAATTAAGCTATAAAAAATAAATTTTTCGCTTGCTTGGTTAAAGTTACCCCAATACATTTTTTAATACATTGTGAATGTTGTTATTTCTGTGATTTCTTTCTTAGTCCATTTCCCATTTGTGTACCGAAGGCTACTGAATTTTGCATCTCAATTTTGATGTAAGGGATTCCTGTGTGTTGAAATGAAGTGTGCCTCTGTACTTATATGCTCCTTGTGGTTGTTCATTGGTTCTTTGTCTTCTGTTTGTTTGTTTCATCCCATTTCAAATTGTTTTTGTTTTATTTTATTTCATTGTTATTCCTTAAATGCCTATTTGTTTCTAAAGAAAAATAGAAAGGATGTGAATTTGAATGGGAAGAGAGGTGGACAAGAACTGGAAGGAATAGGAGATCATAGTCAAAAAGTATTCCATGAAAAAAAATCTACTTTCAATAAAATAATAAAATAAAAAGATCAGAAAAACTGGGTAAAAAAGAGGAATCTCATTCTAAAACTGATTCCCTAATATTTTATAAACAGGTCCCTGCAAGACACACAGTGGAACTAGTTATGTAGATAATTTGGTGATTAGTTCACCATGCCCAGAACAACCTTGACTTCATCCTCCTGGGGATCCCTGGGATGTATAAAGGGAATTTTGAAGTGTTTTAAAGAACCATTTTGATATAGAAATAATAATTGTTATGTCTCCTGATCTGGAATGTCTACACAAATAATATTGCTTCTTCCTATACTTTCTGTGTTTCTTCCTGCTTTTCAACTGCTTTAAAGGATTTAGGTGAGAGTGAAAAAATATTTGCAGAATTCTGTATTGCTGTGCAATGTGTCTGCAGATAACAAAGTACTAAATAATCTTAAAGAAAATCAGCACCCCAAATATTTACTAGCACAGGTAAAATTACCCACATAAACACAAGCAATGGATATTTTATTGTTCCTGATGATAACAAAATTTTCAGAAAGTAGGGATATAAACTTCCAGTAAAAGAAAATAAATAATTAGAAAGATTCATTTTCTATCTGAGGCTCAAATATTATTTATTTTTGTTTTTAGATTAAGTTTTGGCTTTAGTATGTGTCTGTCTCTGTGTGTTTGTCTGTGTTTATATGTTTCTGTCGTGTGTGTGTGTGTGTGTGTGTGTGTGTGTAATAAAATCTATTTGATTTCATGGATAATGAGACTAATTGTGGTTAACAAATATAATAATAATAGGATACTTATACATCAAAGACTAAAATTTATGAAGAGAAAGCTTTACACAACAGTATTATTTGCATGATTCATACCTGCTAGTAAGGATATTCTTACTCAAGTAGGTGGAATATAACTTTTGAATAAGTTTTTCTAACTGAAGTGCAATCTCATGCTCAAATATTACTTTATATTTAGAATGAGAAAATTTGGACTTTAGAGTGTGTGTCTGTGTATGTGTGTGTTAACTGTATTAATTACTTCATGATAAAATTCTCAACTTAAAAACATTTTAAAATTAATGAAAAATAGGCCATGGATTTGAAAGAGAGCCAGGAGGGGCTTCTGGGAGGATTTAAATGGAGAAAAGAGAATAAGAAAATGCTGTGATTATTTTACAATTGGATAAAATAAAAGAAGTAATAAAAGCATTGTTGGGCTTGTACATTTAATGGTTCTTTTAGGATAATATACAGGTAAGAATTTTGAAGCTCATTTATTCTTCATGGATTTTTTTTTAGTGAAAATAAGCTGACATTTCACAATTGGTTACTTATGGAGATTTTTAACTTTTAGAAAGGTAGTATTTAGTTATATTTTAAAATTTTATAATCCCTGTTTTATACAATTTTTCATTGTAAAATATTTTTGTGTTTCTTAAGTATTAGGAATATGATCCTAAAATGAAGGAAGTTGGCAAGTGTAGAAAAAAACACAACAAGGCATATACATACTTCCAAGAATATTTTTCCTTTTCAAAACTATTAAGCAGAAAATAGTAGCACATATTTGTAAACCCAGCATTCAGGTGACAGAAGCAGGGGGATCACTTTGTATTCAAGGTCAATTTAGTCTACAAAGCAAGTTTCAGGCCATCAAAGACTATATAGTAAGACCTTAAATTGAGAAGAAAAAATTAAGAAAACTGAGTTCCTTCAGATATTATTTTTAATCATAAATAAAATCTTTATTTCATGGAAATAGTAAATTTTATATTTATAAAGTGACAGAAAATACAGGAATGAATAGAATGTTACATTATTGAAATTACAGGAAAATCTTCAAATCCATTTCTATGTTTGAATTGTAAATATAGACAATAACACAATTCTTAAAACCTGTCATACTGAAAACAAATTATCTATTTCGAGTGAGTTATTTTGAGGATATACTGTGTATATAAAAGTAGACACTATACAGACTAAAAATATTATGCTTATATATTTAGGAATATATGTGGTATATAAATAAATATATAGACAAAGAAAGAAAAAGATGCTGAGGACTTGAGAGAGAGTCAAAAGAGATATAGTGGAGGAATGGAGAGGGAGAAAAAGACATGATGCTAATATATTTTAACTTAAAAATAGATTATGAATTTTTGAATATTGACAAATACAGAAAAAAGGTATACATGAATGAACCAAGAAGCCCCCTTTAGGAATAGGTCAATAGCACAAGTCATGAATGACAATTATGTCATTTCTTTGACTGTTCCTTACTTGTTATTTCATTCCAGTTATTGTCAAGGGCAGACATGACAGTAGAAAACCAGACTCTCGTGACTGAGCTTGTCCTGGTAGGGCTCACAGATCAGCCCAGGCTGCAAGTTCCTCTCTTCTTGGTGTTCCTCGTCATCTACCTCATCACTATGGTGGGCAACCTTGGACTGATTGCTCTCATCTGGAAGGACCATCACCTTCATATTCCCATGTACTTATTCCTGGGAAGTTTAGCTTTTGCTGATGCCTGTGCTTCATCCTCTGTGACCCCCAAGATGCTTGTCAATTTTTTATCTAAGGATCATAAAACGTTCTTGGCTGAGTGCTTCACCCAGTTTTATTTCTTTGGATCCAGTGCAACCACAGAATGTTTTCTCCTGTCGGCAATGGCCTATGACCGATATGTGGCTATATGCAATCCTTTGCTTTATCCAGTGATGATGTCAAATAGCCTGTGTCTGCAATTTATACGTGTTTCATATGTTGTTGGTTTTCTGCACTCAGCAATTCATGTGGGTTTGTTAGTGAGATTGAATTTCTGCAAATCCAACATCATACATTATTTCTACTGTGAAATTTTGCAACTATTCAAAATTTCCTGCACTGATCCTACAATTAATGTCCTTCTGGTTTTAATATTTTCAGCTTTTATACAAGGTTTTACTTTTATGACTATTATAATTTCATACTTTTATGTCCTTTTTGCTATCTTGAAAACAAAGTCTGAGAAAGGCAGAAGCAAAGCCTTCTCCACCTGCAGTTCCCACCTGCTCTCTGTGTCTTTGTTCTACGGCACTCTATTCCTCATGTATGTGCGTCCTGGGTCGGGGTCAGGTGAAAATAATGACAAAATGTATTCTTTGTTTTACACAATAATAATTCCCTTTCTCAATCCTTTTATATACAGTCTGAGGAACAAAGAGGTAATAACTGCCTTGAGAAGAAAAATGAGGAAATAAATAGATGCGAGATAATTTTTGGAGCATTTCTTTCTTCTGAAAGGGGCAGAGCAATCAGTAGAATGATGTATGAGAATGTGTTCGGGCCGGGCGATGGTGGCGCACGCCTTTAATCCCAGCACATGGGAGGCAGAGGCAGGAGGATTTCTGTGAGTTTGAGGCCAACCTGGTCTACAAGAGGTAGTTCCAGGACAGGCTCCAAAGCCACAGAGAAACCCTGTCTCAAAAAAAAAGAATGTGTTCTGCCAGGTCACCAGATGCTCCTGAGCTCCCTGTGAAGGAAATGAGTTTCTCATTACACTTCCCAGTGGACTTTGGCAATGTAACCCACAGTTAGAGCTTTCAGAAACACTATGCGCCTTTGCATCTGAGCGTTTAGCTTCTGCAGACTAATTGTCTTTCTCTTTTTGGTTTTGCGAGACAGCTTTTCTCTGTGGAGGTCTGGCTGTCCTGGAACTCATTCCAGGCTTGCTTCGAACTCACAGAGATCTGCCCACCTCTGCCCCTCTGAGTGCTGGTAAAGACGGGCACGACCACTGTCTGCCTTAAGTACTCTTTGGGAGTTCCAAATTTATAAGGAATAATTGGAAATGCTACTTAGAAATGGTACAAAATTATTAAGAAAAGATAATTTCAGTTGAGGCAAGAACATGGTTACTTTCTTGAATCATCTCAGCCCACTCTCCTTTACCAGAAAGTTAGTGTTTTTTTTTTTACATTTTTTGATGCATGCAGAGTGGTGAAAATGAGTCTCCGTCTCTTGGTAGAGTATATTCCCAAGAAATATAGAATTTCAGGGCAAACATTGAGGAAATAACAGACAGTTCAAAACAATGTTGGGGGAACTTAGAAAGGTAAATGAAAGGTATTAAAACAAAATCATTTCTCATGCTTCTAACTCAACATATATATTTATTAATATTCCAAGTATTGAGGCATTCAAGAATTTATAATTTTAGAATATTTTGGTTTTGTAAAAGAAATGTCAAAAATCGGTCTTGTGGTCACCATTTCCACTGTTAAAATATTTGATTGGAAATTAAGGAAAGGATATCAGTTATGTGGAATGTACTAGGAAGATAAGGATGAAAATCTATAGCAATAAATTCTTTCTCAACTACTAGCTAAGAATTTATTCTCACAATTTTTTACTTTATGCTTATTACATAGTATTGGATGAAGCACCATGGAGAGTTTAGTTATATTCCTCATTCAATCTGTCTCCTTTGCAAACATTTGCAAAAGAAAATAATCATAAAAAGGAGAACTAAAGTTTCATAGTTGATGAATAAAAATAAGTCCTTTGTGAATAAATAGAAAACAACTTAGTAATAGTTAAGTCAATAATTCCATGAAGTTTGCCCTATTTTTAGCTAAATATTTATGTGTGAAAAATAACATCTATCACAAATCTGTTGATAAAATACATTTTTAAAGAAGTATAATTTCTTTATTATAGCCTTCAGAGTCTCTATGTTAGGTTTCTAAATAGCAAAAGAACAAAATTTCTTCTAGAAATATTGTATGATAATATTTGATTTCATTGTCTTTTAATTTGATTTGTACTTGTAGGAAACTTTTACAATATTATATAGTAGCCTATGAGATTCATTTTACAAATATTAAATTAAAAATTTCCTTAGGAAGTGTATCTTTACTCTTAGCAAAATTATTTTTTCTATATTTTACATTAGATCCTTTAAAAGTATTGGCCCAAATACTTTTAATTATTTATAAACTCATGAATAAATTTATTCTTCAAGTGTATTTTATATATTTGTATACTCTTGTCTCTATAGTCACATATTTTACATGTTTATTTTGCAAGGATTATTTGTAATAAAGTTCCCTCTCTCACATTAGACCGCCTTTTATGGGAAACACTAACAGTTCCTTCAAGTTGAAGGAAGTGACATTAGATGCATATAACCTCAACACAAAACAGCCATTATTGCAAGACAAGACAGAATTCACCTGAAATGACTGCTGAATGGAAATGTTCATGAGTCTATTGTTCTACTTACTGGTTGTAGTTTTTCAATTTATAGCCTGTATTTTATAAAAACATCTTTACTAACAAATGGAAGCAAATCAAATACTCTTGGAAATGCAAGACAGATATCTGAAGGAAATATGTATTAGAACTTAACTTTTTCCATTTCAGATCTCTGATGTGGTGAAGAATGATGCTAAAAGAAAATTAAAAACCTTTCATCAACTAAACCACTAACTAAACCACTAATTTCTCTAAGAGCAGAAAAACTCTGCATGAGCAACAGCAGCACAATTCATAAATAGTCTGGACTCTGAATGAAGCTGTGTCAACAATGATTTCATTGGTTTTGCTTGTCATGGTGACTCTGTACTTTTAAGAACAATTACTTCTTCTATTTTTTGACTTTGTAATATAATTACATCATTTCTCCCGCCCATTTTCTCCCTTCAAAGTCTCCCATATACACCATATTGCTCTCTTTTAAATCTATGGCCCCTTTTAAATTGTTTCTGTATATATAGTCCTAAGTACATAAGTGCGACCTGCTCTGTCTGCATAATGCTACTTCAGTGTGTGCTTTTAGGGACGACTGTTGTTGGGTAACCAGTAAATGTTTGCTTCCCTGGGGAAGACGAATTCTCCCATTTGCTTTAGCTGTCTGTAGTCCTACTTCTTAGTGCAGTACCAAGACATGTCCCACTGCAACTCTGCAAGCATTGACACAATTTTCTCGGGATCACTACTTATTTGAATTTGAAAAAGCAATTTTGGGTTGTTGCAAATCAGAGTTGGCATTGTGTCATGATTCCACATGGGATCAAACCCCGTAGTTTAGGCAGCTGGCATTTAGTTCTCTAGCCATAAGTCATATTTTGGTTAATGTTCACAAAACCATCCAAGTCAAAGCCTTCAGAGTGTGAAACTTCACCTGTACAGTTTGACTAAACCTGTCAAAATTGCCATCTCTGAGAGGAAACAATGAAACAATAACATAAAGTAGAATTTTTGGAATTAAAATTCTAAACCTTGCTACACTGGATATTTATTAGTATAAAGTCCTGAGGGACCAATTTGGACTTCTTGTAGGCGTCCAAACCCACAGTGCCCAGTAGAGAGGCCTCACTTGGTCCTCCAGAGAACCCGGGGCTTTGGGGAATTTCTTTTCTCCTAGCCCTTCACTGTCTATAAAAATCACAAAGTGATGCAATTGGTAGGTTCTTTATTGAGGGGAAATTTATGTAAATAAAGTTTCATGGGTTTGGGCAATGAAACTTTTAAATGTGTCACCAGGGGAAAAATCTCTATCTATGGTGCCGCCTTCCAGTTCCACTGTGTTCTGCTTTGGAAAGCACAGTGCTCCCAAAGATAATAGAACTGTCTTTTGAGATATGGTTAGAAAAGAGTTCTATAACATGCACCATACCTTCCTTAGAGGATTAAAAATGCTTCTTGTTTTATAATAATTTTATCTTTGACTCTGGATAGCTACCTACACACCTTGGTATATATGAATGCAGTTGCAACAACTATATATATATGAATTTCATGACTGAATATGAATAAGCAAAGCATGTTGAACTGTTATCTTAAATGATACTTTTGATTTTTAAACTAACTATTGGCTTTTAAATTTTCATGGATTAGAGTGTTAATTTAAAATTCAATTTAAAGATCCACGTAATGATTGCTGTATAAGCAGTGATTCTGTTGACTTCCAGTACAAAACTGAACTGTTTTCTGTTTAGTCACATATTCTGACTAAGTCTTTAAAGGTGAGTAATGAAAGTGTTCACTCACTTATATAATATTTTACCTCCACAAATTTCATAAGGTAATATGTAAAACTTTATATTATATGTGAATAAATATATAACAGAAGATGTATGGAATATGTCATGGAGTATTGTTTTTATATGTTCTTGTTCATATATATATATATAGTAAATATGCAGGAAATTATTCTAAATTTTCTTACATTTATGATTCAATCATGTTCCATATGCTAGCCTATTTGAGAATTTGGATTTTTGCTATGATTGAGCCTCTACAGAAGGAGAATTATGAATTTACCTAAGGTTTATTATTTTGGTACCTTGTTCATCATCAGTATATAGGAGTCAGTCTAGTCAATTTCATTCTGTTAAATCAAAACAACAGGAAAAATATTGGTGAAGTGAGTGTGTGTCATTAAATAAAAGTTCAAGTTAAAATATAAGATTTCTAGGAGAATGTTTTTCTAATTTATTAAATTATAATGAAAATCAGCATATAAACACAGGAAGAAGTCCAAGAAAATGACTGTGTGTATTTATGCATGTCACACAAATAGAATTAGAGAAATTTTAATATTTACATTTTACAAATGTATATTCTATAGGAAAATAAATTTTCACTTGTACAAAACAAAAACAACAAATACCTAGTAGTATGATATAGAAC
>JAQHUG010000832.1:4216-21097 GCA_028555095.1 Dicrostonyx torquatus | reverse complement strand
GGGTTAGTGATCTTCATTGTGACTTCAGCTGCTGTAGAAGAATAGGCCCTTGGAAAAAGACTTCAATGTGATTTGATTTTCAGGTTGGAAGCTCATGTCACATTTATCTGGATTGAAATACAGGTTTATTATTTCAATAACAGACAGGAGTTTCTAGAATATGAGTAGGAACTTGAAATATTAATAATATAATAAGAATCTTATTTATTACTAATATGTTACTAATTTATTAACTTGGCTATTTAAAATGATTCATTGATTTCTCTTTATGTACATTCACACATATAGTTTTCTTCATTCTACTTTTTAAATTTTTGGCAAAATTATCTTATTCCTTATAAAAGGAAGAGAAACCATTACAATTTAGGAATAAATCAATAATCACTGTGTAGTAGGTAGGTTTTTTTTCCAAAAGAAATCAGAGTCACTTATAAAGAAGAAGGCTCATTTGCAGAAATTTTACTATCTGATTTGCCTTTGGGGACATTTTCCTGACTGATGATTGACGTGGAAGAATCCAACTCATATGACAGTGCTACCCATACATATGTGGTTAAGGGCTATATAAGAAAGTAAACTGAGATGCTATAGAAAGCATTTGCTTGAAATGTGTTATTTTTACTTCTTTGTTTATATTCATTTTGTGTGAGATTTATTTGAAGACACTAACTTACAATTGTATAATTATATTTATCTTTTTTATCAAGGAAATGAGAATTATATCAAATACGAAATGAGTGCTGCATGATTATAAATTTTAACATGAACTTCATATGAAAATGAACTTATAAGATCCATATTTCTTATCCACTTCATAGATTAAAAACAAAGCCCATGCTTAGCCCAAAGTCTAGGTAGTATTATAACCAGTAGTGTTACATAGTATGAATATGAAGGCCTGGAATTGATGTGTACCAGTGGGAGGAAAAGGTCAATAAGAAAAATGGGTCAAAAATGAACTCAATCTTTCTCTAAGTTTCTTTTTACTGAGGTACTTAGTTGAGATAATGATGCCCCTACATATATTGAGATAACATAACTTATCTATTCCAACAATTCAAATATGCAACACACTTAACCAAAAAATCCCCTGGATGAATGACAGATTCATCCAGAAATTATGGTTTACTTATTACCCTAGGTCCTATTCAAGTGAACAAAGAAAATTGCCTCTTCTTCCTACACTCATAACTCCTACTTTTTGAGGACTCCACATTTTTGGAACAGACCCAATTTCCTCTAGTACTGCCACAGACCATCTCAGTGTTTCTTCCTAGCTCGCTCCAGTCTTTTCAGTGTTTCTTTCTAGCCGTCTCCAGTGCACTACCAACTTACTTACAAAAATACATCCTAAAAGGGTCAATGCAGCCACCACATTTGCCTAGGGTAAATGAAAGACAACCCAAAGAAAAGAACACCCGCCCAACAAAGGCAAAACCAGATATTAACATGAAGAAATGTTCAAAACATCATATCAGAGTCTTTGATTCCCATAATAAAAATACAAACATCAGCAATAAGACAATATGCTTCCATATTACAATAAGTCCTGAGAAAGGCAAAATAGCTGAAAGACTTCAAAATTCAAACTATTAATATGTTCAATAACCTTAATGAAGATATGAGTAAATCTCTGAATACACAAAGAAACAGTTGAATGAAATAATGAAAAGATATCCACATATAAAAGTGTAAAGAGAAACACTTAAGAAAGTGCAAACTGAAATAAAACCAGCATTGAAAAATTTAGGAAATGTTATAGAAATCCCAGAGGTAAACCCCATCAACAAATTATAGGACATGGAATAGAGAGCCTCAGATGTGGAAAACAAGGTAGAAGAAATTAATATTCAGTCAAAGAAAATGTTAAACTAATCAATTAATCAAACAAAAAACAAACAATAACAACAAAGAATCCAGCCACAAAACTTCCAGGTAATCTCTGATACTCGGTAAAGATCAAGTCTACAAATAAAAACAGGGATAGAAGAAGGAAATGAAACCCAAATCAAAGGTATACAAAATAATTTTAACAAAATTATTAAAGAAAGTTTTTATAACTTGAAGAAGGAGGTATCTAGCAAGGTAAAAGAAGCAGACAGAACACTAATAGACAGAACCAGAAAAGAATTTCTCATAACACATACTAATCAAAGTGCTAAATATATGGTAAAAAGAAAGGATATTGAAAACTGCAAGGGAAAAAGATTAAGTCATATATAAAGGCAAGGCTATTGGAATAATACCTTAGTTCTCAATGGTGACTCTAAAAGCCAGAAGGACCTATATGGATGTTCTATAAACTCTGACAGAAAACAATTGCTCACCCAGACTACTATATGCAGCAAAACTATCAATCACAATCCAGAGAGACATTCAAAAACCAAATTTAACTAATTTCGAGTTTCCAACTTAGTTCTACAAATGAACTAGAAGGAAAACTTTAGTCTGAAGTGGTGAACTACATCCAAGAATATAGAATAAATGAACAATTCCAGATGAGTAAATTGAAAAAGAGAGGGAAAAATCCATATGCTCAAACCAAAGTAGTAGGATTTAATAAATATTACTCATTGATAACTCTCAATGGTCTCAACTGCCCAATAAAAAGTCACAGGCAGATTAGCTGAAGAAGCAGAATCCACATTTCTACTGCATCCAAGAATCATACCTCATCATCATGGATCCAGAAAACAAGCAGGAGTAGAAACTTTAATATCTGATGAAATACATTTTTAAACCAAAACTAATTAGAAGAAATGAAGAAGGACATTATCTACCCATCAAGAGAAAAATCCACTGTGAGGATATTTCAATCCTAAACATTTATACACTAAACTCTAGGGCACTTAAGTTTTAAAAAGGAATACAAATTCAACTAAAATGATATACAGATCCTCTCACAGTGATAGTGTGAGTTTTCAATATCTCATTCTGGTCAATAGACTGGTTTTGCAAACAAAAATTAGACAGAGAAGTTTTGTAGTCAAATAATGTCATAAATCATATGGACCTGACAAATAGCTATAGAACATTTTATCCAAACATGAAAGGATATACTTTCTACTCAGAAGCTTATGAAGCTATCCAAAATTGACCACAAATTTGGACACAATCTAAGTCTCAACATATATAAAAAAATTGAAATAGCGCCTTGCATCCTATCTGACCTATGTGGATTAAAACAGGATATGAAGAACAATAAATTGTACGCAAAATCATGTAAACCGAAAACCTGACTATTCAATGAAAAATGGGTTAAGAAAGAAATCAAGAAATAATTTTTAAAACCTTTTAGAATTGAAGGAAAATGAAAAAACAACATACTCAAACACTGGGTTCCCAATGAAGATAATTTATTTTTTATTGCTTTTATTGCATTATACATTTTTATCCACTCCTGTCACTTCCTTCTCTCTCCTCTTCTACGCAACCCTGTGACCCTCATGCCCCCAATTTTCAAGATCAGGCGATCTGGTCAGTTTCTCCTTCCTATTTAGATCCATGTATGTCTCTCTTGGGGCCCTCTCTGTTGTCTAGGTTCTCTATGTTTGTGGATTGTAGGCTGGTTTTCTTTGCTATATGTCTAAAAGCCACTTATGTGTGAGTACATATTATATTTGTCTTTCTGGGTCTGGGTTACCTCAGTCAATAGGTTTTTTTTTTCTAGATCCATCCAAGAAGCACGTTTATACTAACCAGTGCTTACATTAAAAATAAAAAAACAAAAAACAGCAGGAGAATTCCATTAGAAACACAAGAGATCTCTTGTGTGGTGGCAGTTATAATAGTTGGTCTGGGACAGACAAGGAGAAAGATGTCAGACATATGTTTAACCATGAGGTACTCTTTGGGACTAATTTGGGCATTTCACAGAGGTCCAAATCTATGGTGGCCAATAGAGCAACCTTATCTAGTTCTCTAGAGAACATTGAGCCCAAATGGGAATTTCAGTTGTCTAATAGATCCTCTTCTAGAAAGACCTTGCATGGGTTATAACTGATTCTTGTGCTGAAGAGTAGAGTTTCTATATAAATATATTTTGAGTTTGGACAGTTAAACTTCCAAAATAAATCACTGTGAGAAGGATTGTTACACATATTACTGCCTTTTTGCACCTGCTCTGGTGTGTTCTTTTATGATTTAGACAGTGCCACACAATTTGAGTATCTCAAGGGTTTCTTTCGAGATACGTGTAAGTGAGAAATTAGTTCAATAATATCCACCATGTGTTCCATAGATGTTCAACAATAGTTTTTATTCCATTACAGCGTTATACTTAGCTTCGGATTTCTACATAGCTTGATACAAATGAAAACAAGAGGAAAGGACTAGGAATATTTTAACATCATCCCTAAATAAAAGTAAGTAAAATAGTTTGAATTGTTTTATTTAATGGTGGTTTTTAAAATGTTTTAATCTTGCCATAATGACTTTTAAAATATTATAAAGCTAGTATTTAATCATTTTCTCCATGGTCTGTGATTCAAGGGTGTGATTTATGAAGCAACAGGAACATGCTGTCATAGTCTGGAGGGTTCCAAGAGAGATGGACATAGACTGTTTGTGGGGGAGTCTATGTGAGCCTACTCAAAAGGGAAGTTTTCATTTGCAAGCATGAGGTGTTTTTTGTGCCCCCTACTGTAGATTAATGTAACTACATTAATCTTCCTTTTCCAGATGTATGCTTTTTAAATTTATCTTTCATTTTTCCTTTGCTTTTTTCACCATAATGTACATTCCTTCCGCTTATAATCTCCCCTTGTTTATAATTAGTGGAAAAGCTCTCTACAGATAGTAGATTATAGCAGCCTTTTTATGAGTGCTTGATAAATGCCTATTGTCCTCCACATTTTCTAGACCACAGCAGTCCTATAGCATGTAGCCACTTATTTCCCCCTATTACTTCTATTTCCCTACATTGGCTGTACAATGTGCAGGAAACTGGTTTTCACCAAAGCCATTGAAATTCTTTATTTTCAACATGCAGGGATCTATAGTCAGTTGCACTTCACCTTTTCTCTTCCATTACATTTTCTTTCTTGGTGATCACAACCTTAAACTATCTGGTTATGTTTTTTTTTTTTTTTGCCCAAAATATATTTGCACATTTCATTGGAGTGACATAGGCTCATGGTTACAACAAGAAACATTTCTTTGGAAATGAGATTGCCACTAAGATAGAAATTCTTGTAGAGGGTAGAGTAACTCATTTCAGAAAAAGGAAAGGAACCAAACACACATTATGATTAAGCCTTGGTAGTGCAGCTATCCTGTTCATAATAAAAACACACTGATTTATCTAGTTTCTCAAGCTCAAATTTAAAAGATCCGATACAAAGCTCACAAAGGGGTTTGGATTTTCCATTTTTATTGAACATCTTGTTAGCATGCTATAGTTCACTTCTTAATAGTAGGTCTGTATTAGGAATTCTTTGTGATTTACCATTCTGTTCTCTAATTATCCTCAGTGTCCTACCACATACACATTCAATTTCATGTAATCTAAAGTCATTTGGGGATATTTTGAAAGGTAAACTATTAGGCCCTTCTTATACTAATGCATAAACCTTTTCTACAGTTCTATTTCATACAAATGCTGCAGAAATTTTGATATATAATTTGATTGGAAGTTTCTGAATACAGTAAAGACTTTCTAATATTGCTGCTTCCAGCCCCACTTCTCCTAAAACTTGTTTCTTTCTACTACTGCATACTAACTTTAGAATTAATTTTGTGGCATTTTGCCAGCTAGTACCTATGTTTAACTTTCACCTGAATATTAGTCACCTTATTCCAGTTGGCTGAGACTATTTATTTCAATCTAAGATGTAGTGCAGGTGCTTAAAAATCTTTTCTCTTGGCTCATAATCTGCAGCTTAAATACAAAAAATTTTATCAAGACAAATGAGATTTCTACACTTTTTCAGAATGTTTGAAGTTTCTGATTGTCATTCATCTGTCATCTGCTGGTACATTCACATTTAAAATTTGGATAATGAACTTGCATCATTCTAAAATCTCAAGGATAGCTTCCATCTATCAAGACAACATTGGGTACAATAAAAGGGCATTCTTATAAGTACATGGTTACATTAAAGTTCCAACACACAGAAATTCAACTTACAAACTCATATGAATGCTATATGACTTTCAGTGTCTTTCATTTCAGGGACATAAAAAGAAGACATGGGAACAGAAAATGCAACCCTGCTGACACAGTTTGTTCTCACAGGACTCACTCATCTGCCACAGTGGAAAATTCCCCTCTTCCTGTTGTTCTTAGTGACCTATCTCATCACCATTATGGGGAACCTTGGTCTCATCACTCTCATCTGGAATGACCCTGACCTTCACATCCCCATGTATTTATTTCTAGGGAGTTTAGCATTTGTGGATACCTGGTTGTCATCCACAGTAACACCAAAAATGCTGTTCGACTTTTTTGCCAAGAGTAAACTGATCTCTCTCTCAGAATGCATGATACAGTTTTTTTCATTTGGAATCAGTGCAACCACAGAATGTTTTCTCTTGGCAGCTATGGCCTATGATCGCTACATAGCCATATGCAAACCTTTACACTACCCAGTGATCATGACAAACAGACTCTGTGTACGTCTGTTAACATTGTCTTTTGTGGGCGGGTTTATTCATGTTTTGCTTCATGAAGGTTTTTTATTCAGACTAACTTTCTGTAATTCCAACATAATACACCACTTTTACTGTGATGTTATGCCACTATTAAAGATTTCCTGTACTGACCCTTCTCTCAATTACCTAATGCTTTTTATTTTCTCTGGCTCAATTCAGGTATTTAGTATTTTGACTATTCTTGTCTCGTATACACTTGTTTTGTTTTCAATCTTAAAGCAGAAATCTCTCAAAGGCATAAAGAAAGCCTTCTCCACATGTGGAGCCCATCTCTTGTCTGTGTCTTTATACTATGGCTCTTTGCTTTTCATGTATGTGCGTCCTGCATCTTCACAAGTAGATGATCAAGATATGATGGACTCTATATTTTACACTATTGTAATTCCTGTGCTAAATCCATTTATCTACAGTTTAAGAAATAATCAAGTAAAAAATTCACTAGTGAAATTCTTTAAGAGAAATGCTTAGGTCTCATAATATCTTTTGTTATATTCTTATTAAAATACCATAAAATCATAAAGTCTTCATGTATCTAAATTTTGTTTTTCTGTCTACAATATTTGGCTGTTACTATCCTAGAATTTTTTTGCTGGTTTTTTTATATATGAATGTATGGGGTATATGTGTATGGTGTATACACACGTATGTGCATAGTTACATTTGACCATGTACACACATGGGAAGACCAAAGGCGTTCAACTGACATCCTGCCTATAGCCTTACTTTTTGAAAGAGATCTTTTCCCACAGGCAAGTTTACATCCTGCTAAACCCAACAATTATTTCAACATCTCACATCATTGATTACAGGCATATGTGTGGCCATGATCTTCTCAACACTGAAATATGCAGCTCTTTTGTTTTCACTGACATTTGCATGCTATGTTATGTGGGATGCAAACTCAGTTATTCATCTCGTGCAGTAAGAGCTCTTACCTAATGACACATTCCTGTTTCCCAGAGCTAGCATTTAAAATAGACTTGGATATATACCCATTTTCATAAAATATATGAAATCAATTTTAAATCATGTAAAAAAAATTAATAAAATATTCTAGTATAATAAAATAAAGTAGAAATTAAATTTAAACATCTCAATAGCAGGTTGGTATTTTATTCACTGACACCATAAATACATTACCTGGTGTAGTAGTTTATTTCCTGTGTAAAGGACACAAGTATGATGCCATTGTTAGCATCCTAACTCATATCCTATTTATATGTGATGAGGAAGCTTTATGTTTCAGTAAGAAGACACAAATTTCAGAATATTGCTAGAAATTTGAACAGATCTTTCATTAAATTCTGTTGGGGAATGATGACTTTCATTTCTCATAGCAATTCTCCTACAGTTCCCACAGAGAAGGAAATAGATACTGGAGTGTAGGAGCAATATTTATGACAATGGGTAGACTGTCAAACATTGCTCTGCACTCAGAGTGATCACTTTAAATCACTATCTAGCCTGCCTCTGAGACTCTTTCCTGCTCTCTGAATTTTAACACCATTCAGAAGCTTCACCAAATAAAGAAGCTAACAGTTTTCATGAAAGAATTAAGTTGGGGAATTTTATTGAGGAAATGTAGTTATAAGATCAAGGAAATTTTATAACAGTGAAGCGATTTAGGTTAAAATCTGGTTGTCTAAGAGTTACTAGTGTATATAGTTGAGGAAAACATGCCTTAAGTGCACATTACCTAATACTTAATACCAAACAGTTACAAGATATTGTGAATGTTTCTACTACATCCTGGATTTTTGGAATAGTTGGGAAACAGAGCAAAAAATGAGCTTTAAAATTTGATCACAGAAATGGAAATTGGGGAGAATGCTTCAGGAGGGGAATGGAGGTAAACACAGACGAATGTAGAAAGAAGGTAAAGGGGAATTGAAAAATATAAGTGATCTGATAGAGGGAATAGAAAAGGAGGCTACTTAGAGATGAGGGAGGGAGAGGGAAGTAGGTAAAATAACAATACAGATACTGTAAAAATCCACAAAGAATTATATATTATTAACTATTTACCAAAAGACCTTTAATATTCTCATAAACACCCCCCACACACAGTGTATAATGAGCTTTCTCATCTGAGTGATGATGCTCCTTCTAAGAGCCAAAGGGAACTTAACAAAAATCCCAAAGCCAGACATGAGAACCTCTTTTCAGAGCTTTTGGTGATAGCTAAAATACTCCCCAAACATATAGCCTATTACTATTACACTTGATGAACCCTGAGAGATGCAAGGTAAGTCAGTCATGCTTTAGATACCGTATGCTTCAGAAACATGACCCAAGTACCTGAGATGAAAGTGATCTGAATGCCTTTTGCCCAAAGAATAACTTTCAAGGTACCAGAAGATGCCATTAAAGCTTTCACAGGAGAGTAGTAAGCAACAGTTCTCCTTAGCTGTGATGACTGTGAACCACATCAACAACTAGCATTGCATGATCATGCTACGGGTGCAGCAATGGCACACACGATTTGATGATTACAAAGAGTTGTGTAGTTGCAATTAAGATCTGCTCAAGAACAGGACAATCTAGTTAACTACTCAGTGCTAGGAAAGTTGTAGTTATTGGCGGATAATCTACAATCACTAAGTTATTAAACCAGCACAGCCCCTAAGAATAATCTATAAACATTTTTCCTTATGCATACAAATATGTGTAGTCTTCACATTATCAAGGAAACTTCTTTCTTTTTAATAGGAAAGATCACTACAGAAACTAACAACTAACCAAAATGCGGAGTCTAGAACTAGAGCCTAGTACCAATGGATATATCTACAAAACATTTCAATATATAAGGCTTATGAAACATTTCAGAAGATGGCATGGAAGGACTGCAAGAGCCAGAAGAACAAGGCTTTTGCTGATTGTGTTTCCAAGTCAAATCAGAAACTATACCTATAATGACTCACCAGCATGACTGACCAAAAGTGTTCTGAACAAGGATGACACTAATCAATAAACATGACAAAATGAATCGGAAAAGTTCATGAGGCCTGAACCTCACACAAAGAATTATTGATAGATGTGTAAAGCTGGGACTAGGAGAGGTGTTCCTTCTCATACTCATTCAGCTTTTATGGTCGGTCCTGAAAGCATATGTACAAGTAACATTGTATAGACAAATGAGATTGTATTGTGGGAATATATGCACATACAAATACATGTATGAGTAATTATTGATGAAAAAGAGTTCATAAATTTGAAGGACAAGGAGGGGCATGCAGAAGGATTATAGAAATGGAAGAAATAAAATTATTTAAATCACAATCTCAAAAATAAAAGAACTTGAGCTTTTATGCTTGGTATGACATTGATCACAGGCTATGGCTTGCAAAGCCAGGTTGATGGAAAATAATATGTCTATAATAATATACAGAAATATACTTATATAACAAATAAACTATAAATTTGCATTAGTATATTATATACTTTCATATGTGTGCATAATATAGTAGTAATGGCAATCTATTCTTACCACTAGAAGCCTTACCTGGCTAAAAAGACAGCCAGTTCAGACTCTGTATCCTCACCCTCTCAGAGATCAGAAAGTTTTCACCGCATTAGGTTTCCACCTCTCAACCCTTCCCCATTCCAGTGGTCTCTCTGTATACTCTTGGCCTCCACCTCACACTCCAGTCCCCACATTCCCCCCTGTTCACCTACAAAATTTATTCTATTTCTCCTTCAGGGGTGGGTTCATATGTTCTTCCTAGAGTTTTCTCTTTAACTAACCTCTCTGGGTCTGTAAACTTTAGCTTGACTTATAGGAGTATGTATTAAAGTTTGGAGAAAATTCCCTGAGGTGCTAAGAAGGCATATTCTTTTGTGTTTGTGTGGGTTGTTTTGGAAGTATATCTTAGGTTCATTTGGTTTATAACTTCAGTTATCTTCAGCATTTCTCTGCTTAGTTTTTCTCTGAAGACTTGTGCATTGGTTAGAGTGGAATGTTGAAGTCTCACACTAATAGTGTGTGAGAGTAAATATGTGTTTTAAGCTGTTGTGCCTCTTTTTACAAAAGTGAGTGCCATTGTGCTTGGAACATAGATGTTAAGAACTGAAAGGTCATCTTGGTGAATTTTTCCTTTGATGATTATGTAGTGTTCTTCCACGTTTCTTTTGAATAAATTTTGATTTGCAGACTATGGTATTAGATATTATAATGAATACATCAGCTTGCTTGCAATATCTTTTTTTCCAACCTTTTAACGTGAGGTAATATCTAACTTTAATGTTGTGGTGTGACTCTGATATGCGGCAGAGCGATGAATCCTGTTTTAGCATCCATTCTTTTCATCTGTGTCTTTTGTTGTGAAGTAGAGAAAAGGGGTGACTTGACAGTCAAAGATAGCTCTTGAAGAAGGCAGGTCTGAAGAACACCTATCAGAAGAAGTTAAGCCCATGGTTGTTGAGATGGCTATAGGCACGGTGGAATTGGAGGGTAAGGAAAGATGTATAGGAAAGGGAAACAGAATTAAATAATGTTATTTCAAAAGTTGAAAAAAAGATGATTGAATCTGCTTGACTATGTGGATTGTATGTGTTTTGCACGTGCAAATTATTCCTCATTGAGTTAGTAGAGATATGTATATTTAAAGAGAAAGAAGAAAGAGAAGGAGGGAAGAGGAAAGGAGAGAGGAAGAGAGGAATGAAGGAAGAGAGTTAAAAGAAAAAAAGAAGAGGCAGGAGAATCAAAGGTAAGGCAAGAGAAGCAGAAATGAGAGGAGAGGAGAGGAGAGGAGAGGGTTACAGGAACAGGAGACTAGGCAAAGGGAGGCCAGGGGAGTAAAGACAAAGAAAGGAAAGGAAAGAGGAGAGAAAGGAAGAGAGGGGAAAAGAGGAAGAAGAGCAAAAGAAAGAATAGAAGAAAGAAGACAGAAGCAGGATAGAGCAGTTGGAGGGGAGTGAGGTTAGAGAGGAGACATGAAGAGAAGGGAATTAGGAGAGGAAGAGGAAGGAATGGAGGGAGGGGAAGGAGAGAAGGGAGGGGAGGGGAGAAGAGGCTGGGAGAGAAGAGAGTGTGAGGAAGGGAGAAGGTGAGGGAGGAATAGATGAGATGAGAGGGAAGGGAGGGGAGATAAGAGAAAGGAGTTAAGGGGAAGGAGGGGAGGATAAAAGTAAGAGTCAGGAAAAGAGGAAGAAGAAAGAATTTATCAAAAAATATAAAAACCATGAAAAAAGTCAGGCGGTGGTGGTGCATACCTTTAATCCCAGCACACAAGAGGCAGAGTCAGGATGATCTCTATAAATTTGAGGCAAGCCTGGTCCATTTTAGTTCCAGAATAGGCTCCAAAGTTACAGAGAGAACCTGTCTCAAAAACCATCAAAACATGGGTGAAATGTCAAAAAAAATACTCTGGGATTCAATGAGACATAGCATAAGGTAAATTTCTGGCCATTTTCACAGAAATGAGCACCATAATAAAGAGCAATTGCTGAAAGAAAACATGGTTGACAACTTTACAAGAAAGACTATCTTCTAAACAGTGTTCTACTGCACCTGTTTTGTCACAGTGCTCACCCATTGGATCCATTTTCACTGACCCCTTCACCTCCTCAAAGACTGACTGGAATGTGCACTTTATCTCTGAATTTATTTAGTAACCAAGTCCCTTTTTAAATATTTTTGAGATTATAATATTATTCTATTATTTCCCCTTTCCTTTCCTCCATCCAAACTCTCCCATACATAACATATTCTCTTTTTAAATTACAGCTGTCACATTATCTATCTATCTATCTATCTATCTATCTATCTATCATCTATCTTCATGTCTATCATCTATCTATTATCAATCTATCATTTATCTATAATCTATCTATCTACATATTTATCTATCTACATATCCATCATCTATCTACTATCAATCAATCTGTACATCAACTATTTATCAACTCTCTATCCATCCACCTATATTCATCTATCATAATCAGTTGATCAATTTATTGATAGACCTATAATCCAGCTCTATGTATATGTGTTAATAATTTGACTATATATATTCTCAAGTATATAATATAAACTGCTTAGTCTGATTATACATAGATACATATGTATGCACACACGTGTGTGTGTGTGTGCATGTGTGTATGCATGTGTGTATGCATATGTTGTTTCAGAACTGATCATTTGGTACTGAGTAACCAACTGGTCTCTGCTTCTGTGGAGACTATCTCTCCTTTTCTCAGCATTTCTTTGTTGCCTGTTGTTCTTTGTAAAGGATTCAAACATTTAAAGATAATCTCCAGTTTTCCCAGCTTTCAGTCATCTAGAAAAAAGGCAATATTGATTCAAACTTTTTAATGTTCAACTAGTCAGTTAGAGACAAATATCAAAAGCTTAGTACAATTTGTAGTTCATTTTGTGCAATTCTTTTTCATTCATTTTCCTGCTCTATCAGGCTTGAATGATATCTGTTTTTAAAATTGTGAATATATAAATTATTTTTATTTGAGTTAGTGAAGGTGTTCTTATTCTTAACAACAAACAAACAGTAATAATAATAACATAAAGGAGAGAAAAATTGATTTGGTGGATACATTTAGGAGTTGCAGTGCCATAAATGATAGACTAATAATCAAATGAAGGCAAAATCAAAGCACATAGAAATTTCACTGTAATAAAATTGTTTTGAAGGATGGTCTGACAAGAATTACTTACCAGTAATTGATATAAAATGATACTATAGTTCAGAAATTGTGAAAAGAAAATGACTAATACTCAATATCAAACTATTCTTCCTAGAATTTTTTTGTATAAGTACATACTGAAATATAATCTCATGAAAGAACAAACAAAATATTGAAAATGAAGCCAGCCAAGTCATAAAGATTTTTTTCCTTTGATGGAATTTCTCATTATACACAAAGGTTATAATTTCCTACAAATTTTAAGGTCTGAAGTTAAAAACCCTTGATAATTATATTAAATAAATGCAACAATCAGCAATAAATATATTTCTAAAATTCATTAGATGTATTGAAAATTGTATCTAGATATAATCCAATCCTTCAACAGTTCTTTAAATTATTCCTGAGAATTTCAAACATATTTTAACAGAATTAATTTATTATGAACTTATTGTATTTAAAGTTCTTAGACATCCATAAATTAATAATTTTCATTTTACATTTGACCATTTTCTCATTATGTGTGAGATTAGAAAATGGTATGTTCATCTTTAAATTAGTTGTCCAATGGATATGGTCCTTGTTGTCTAGTGTTACAGAATCATCTCTTCTCCATGACTTTTTTCATCACATTTATTACTTCCTTATTTCTCAGACTGTAAATGAAAGGGTTTAATAAAGGAGTTACTACAGTATAGAAAATAGCTACGGGTATATCTTTATCTCCATCAATGACTGCTTGTGGTTGCACACACAGAAAGAGAGGAGAACCATAAAATATTGATACAGATAGAAAGTGGGACACACGAGTTGATAAGGCTTTCCCTCTACCCTCATTAGATTTCATTGTGAATATAGTGAAAAGTATATAAAAATAAGACACAAGAACTATAGTAATAGTACTGTCTAAAATTGACCCTGCAAAGCTAAATAATGTCAGTTCATTGATATGTGGATCAGTACAGGAGATTCTATATAATGGAAGGATATCACAAAAAAGTGGTTGATTACATGCGACCTACAGAAAGTTAACCTTAGTAAAAGTCCAACTTCAACCATAGGGTGCACATTTCCTATTATAGGATCCTATGGTCATCTGAAGGCAGAGTTTCTTGGACATCATGGTGTGGTACTGCAGTGGGTTACATATGGCTACATAGCAGTCATAGGCCATTGCTGCCAGAAGGAAGCTGTCTGTAGTTTCAGCAACACAAAGAAAATAGAACTGTATCATGCATTCATAGAAAGACATCTTTCTGTCCACAGAAAAGAAGTTCTGTAGCATCTTGGGAGTGATGGCACAGGAGCAACAGGAATCCATGAGAGCCAGGTTTCCCAGAAAGATGTACATGTGTGTGTGTGAAGACAGCGTTCCATGTAGATCAAGGCCACCAGACCGAGATTTTCCACCATGGTGACCAGAGAGATGGCTAAGAACACCAGGAATAGAAGGACCTTTAGGTTTGGGTGATCTGAGAATCCCACCAGGATGAATTCATTTGTCACAGAGTAGTTCTTGGCCATCTCAGCTTGTCTGTTGACACTATAATTACAAAGATTTAAAATTGTAATGGTGAGAATAACATTTTCTCTGTTTGCTTTTTTTTCTTTTCTTTTTTTTCTTTTTCTTTTTATTTTTGAGACAGGGTTTCTTCGTATCTTTGGTTCCTGTCCTGGAATTAGCTCTTGTAGACCAGGCTGGCCTCAAACTCACAGAGATCCGACTGCCTCTGCCTCCTGAGTTCTAGGATTAAAGGCATGCACCACCACTACCCAGCTCTCTTTTTGCTTTTTTTAAAAAATATTTATTTATTTATTTATTATGTATACAGTATTCTGTCTGTGTGTTTGTCTGCAGGCCAGAAGAGGGCACCAGACCTCATTACAGATGGTTGTGAGCCACCATGTGGTTGCTGGGAATTGAACTCAGGACCTTTGGAAGAGCAGGCAATGCTCTTAACCTCTGAGCCATCTCTCCAGCCCTCTTTTTGCTTTTTTTTGAGAGGAAAATTTCTTCTTTGTGCATCTGCAATTGTCTCTGGAATGCTTACAATTATGCTTTTTAAAGTATTTATTACCATACACTGTTGGCATCTATGATTTCCAAACTTAACTCACATTTTACAGGAATGCTGTAATGTGATTCATTTCTGGAGTGACATCCTCACAGTAGGCTTTGTTCACATATTGAAAATAGTACATGTAGCAGTGTGCAGAGGGGTCTTGTGCATACAGAGTCTCCTGCTCTTAGCATCAGTGATCTCAATGAGGTTCTTATTCTGAACATGAACTAGAAAACTGAACTCTGCTCAAGATGAAAGCCAGGACACCCTTGTACCCCACATCCAAGGTAGGGAGTGTGTGAGAGTGTTGCCACCTACATGCACAGCCTGGACAAAATGGCTGCAAAAAATTCTTCCCAAAGTCTTGACAGGCATAAAATTTGATGTATATGAGAATATTTAACAAAAGTTTTGCAGTAAGCTAATCTTGCTCTGTGCTTTGGGAGCAGATCTCCTTCACAGACTTATGGCTTTTCAAATCACCTGGAGCATGAGGGTGAGCAGCCAGACAGAGCCAAGGAAAAGTATTACTCTTCTGCTCTAGTAGGGGAGGTCTCCTGAAACTGCATTCATGTTACAGAAATGTGAAGGATGAAGGATGAATTTATTTTTTAAAATAATAAGGATTAAATTTTTAAAAAATAATGAAGTAGAAAAGAAACAGAAAACAACACATCTCTCTCTCTTTCCCTCTGTGTGTGTGTGTGTTTGTGTGTGCATGTGCGTGTGTGTGTGTATGTGTAAGTGAAATGACTGTGTTTTTCTTCCAGGGTTGTTTGTTTTTATCTGTTTGACTTTGCTGGTTGGTTTGTATAGAGATTTGAGATGATACTCTAATCAAAAGTAAGTTTCTGTAGTGGGGCCAGAAATGACTAAGTACATACCTGCCCACTCTCTAACCCTGATTCAGCAGTGTGGAAAGTTCTGACCTGCTGACAAGGCAGGAAGCTTGGCATCCCATAAATATTTTACAGCCCAGTACCCTTGTGAGCATCAAATGTGTTTGGCATTAGGGTCCTGGCAGTCAGCAAGGCTTAGCAGCCTGAGAACAAGGATAGTAAAGTTTTTTTTCCTGTGATAGCAAGAGTAGGTGGCTTCCTTCTCCTTTTGTGGGGAGGACTAGTTCTGACTCTTCACCTTCAGCGGCTAGGTCTCAGGACACAGGTATAAAATTACATTTGTCCCGACACTTTTGCCCATTCCCTAACCATGTTTGTGCTACCATGTAAGTTTGCCCTTGCAGTGGTCAGACTTGGAGAAGTATCCAAAGGAGGTTGTAACTGCAAGGCAATATGTTCTGAATGTAGCTATTTGTGGCTTGGTTTTGTATTTAAATAGCAAACAACAAAAGAAATACATTTGAAACTTATTTGCCATCAAAAATAAAGCAAAATTTAAAATATTAAAAAGAATTAATTTTTCAGATTTTTCTATTTGCTTAGAAAATAAGGCTCTCTAAGGTTTGCAATAGCATGCTAGAGTCTCATAAAGATGAATTAATTTCTTAGGTTTTAAAA
This sequence comes from Dicrostonyx torquatus, assembly GCA_028555095.1. Classification (NCBI taxonomy): domain Eukaryota; kingdom Metazoa; phylum Chordata; class Mammalia; order Rodentia; family Cricetidae; genus Dicrostonyx; species Dicrostonyx torquatus. Next base: position 4,227 of record JAQHUG010000832.1, on the reverse strand, counting down.
CCTTAAAAAGC
>JAQHUG010000831.1:32950-46524 GCA_028555095.1 Dicrostonyx torquatus | reverse complement strand
AAGTCCCAGTGTTCTTTCTGAAATGAGACTCATAATGCCTCTTGAGAGATTTGAATAACAAGTGAGTAGAACTTTAATAGGACCTGGTGTAAATTAAGATTTTGTTATATTTTATCATGAGTGCAGCTGTTTCTACAATTCAGTTCTGTAAAATTCACCTGAACCAAATGGATAAAATGGTAAAATTTTCCTCACTATCCATGGCCTCTGCTTTTTAACCCCTACATCTCTCTCCATCCTTCTTACTTTAAGAAAAGCATTTCCATTGTTCTTTCATCTAAATCTCACCCCATAAATGCACCATTATCATCTATTCTATCTCAGGAGCAATGTGGTTCATAATCCTCTCTTTCCAAGGGATATTTCCTTTAAACTTAACATTTACTTGAAACTTAAAAATCTTTTTTCTTTTGTTGAAACAATTTTGCATTATAGTATCCCACTGAAGATGGTATTTGGAGCAGAGATGTGGAAAACTCAAGGCTGCAATAAAAACTACATTACTCAGGTGAATTTTTTTTTTACTTATTTACTTGAGGGAGAAAATGACTTCAAAAATCTGAAGGATTAAAAGAAGCATAAAGAATGTTATATCATTCATTTCCTATACTCAGTTAAAATTCTGAAGTCAGATTTGGATTATACATGTAACGATCTATATATAAAGTTCTCACCGTTTAGGACAAAGCAACAGAGAATACCATTCACAAATATCCAGGAGACTAAATCCAAAGAAAAAATTCTAGGATTTTTTTGTGTGGTGTGAGGTAAAAATACACTGTATGCTGTGTAGATGGACAACTGCCTCAGAATCACCCATCAAGGAGTCATTCTTTATTTACACACTGACCTAAACCACTGCTTTTATCCACTGCAAATTATTTGTTGTAAGCCTATCTGTGCTTATGCTCTGTCTTTCCTTCCACTGTTTTACAAGTTTACCTCTGTAATTACCTCTGTTTGTTTCTTATAGTAACTGTTGTGCTGTAATATGCCTTTATACGCTGTAGTAAATACCTTTGTTCTTTAAAATATAAATATTTATATTGATATATGCTAGAAAATAAATATGTTCTGGGTATTAAAGATATTAAGAATTTGTTTTAATTTTTCTCTTTGGATTTCTTGATTTTTGGACCACAGCTAGGGACCAACATAGAAATATTAATTATACCCATAGACAAACAGGATTTAAAGAAGTGAAGAAATCATCCCAAGTTTAATTACAAAGGGTCATTAGATTTCAGATACTAGAAAACTCTTTTGCTTCAGGAAAACAAATTTGGGGTCAAGATACTTGGGTTCATGACCCCTCTTTTATCTGTCTTACTTCTGTGGTTGTAAGACTATTTTCTTCAACCATCCCATCTGTAGAGCAGAAATGATAACAGCATGTACCCAAACCATATACTTACAGCTATTGAATGAATTAGTATGCATACGTTGTTAGAATCCTACATAAGGAAAACACTTAGTAAATGTTGACTATAAATATTATTGTTTACAGACTTGGGGATCAGACCGAGAAAGAAAGTGGCTGCATGCCTAAGTCTACATATTTTTCCTCCACAACATTTTCAGAAAAACATGAGAGATGTAAAAGAAAGACATGTAATGGAAGACATTCCCTAAGACTTTAACAAACATCTCTATCATCATATGCCACAATCATTTCTTATTCCTTCAACTTCCCCAGCAATAGCTGCCCCCCAGCTGATACACAGCATGAGACTCAAGAACCAGAGTACTGTGTCTGAATTTCTTCTCTTGGGGCTCCCCATCAGACCAGAGCAGTGGGGCATCTTCTTCACCCTATTTTTGGCCATGTACCTGATCACAGTGCTGGGGAACCTGCTCATCATTCTGCTCATCAGGCTGGACTCTCACCTCCACACCCCCATGTACTTCTTCCTCAGTCACTTGGCCTTCACAGACATTTCCTTTTCATCTGTCACAGTTCCAAAGATGTTAACCAAAGTGCAGAGTCAGCACATAGCCATCACCTATGAGGGGTGTATTTCACAGACATACTTTTTTATATTCTTTGCTGACCTGGACAGTTTCCTTATCACTTTGATGGCATATGACAGGTATGTAGCCATCTGTCATCCTCTTCGTTACACCATGATCATGAGTCAGAACCTTTGTGCCACGCTAGTAGCTATGTCCTGGGTCATAGCTTCTACTTGTGCTCTTTTGCACACTCTCCTCCTAGTCCAGCTTTCTTTCTGTGCTGACTACACTGTCCCTCACTTCTTCTGTGATCTGGGTGCCCTCCTCAAGTTGTCCTGCTCTGACACATCCATCAACCAATTGGTAATCTTCACAGCAGGTTTGGCAGCCATTATGCTTCCATTTCTATGTATCCTCATTTCTTATGGCTATATTGGGTTCACCGTTCTTCAGGTTCCCTCAACCAAGGGCATCTGTAAAGCTTTGTCCACTTGTGGTTCCCATCTCTCAGTGGTGGCTCTCTACTATGGGGCAATTATTGGTCTCTATTTTCTGCCCCCGTCCAATAGTACCAATGACAATAATATAATTGCTTCAGTGATGTACACAGTGATCACTCCCATGCTGAACCCTTTTATTTATAGCCTGAGAAATAAAGACATGAAAGGGGCTTTCAGAAAACTCTGGAGCAGAAAGACAGGGTTTTCCAACTGATAATTTTCTTTTTCCATCAATATGATCTTCTTTGATAATATAAAAACAAATTATTAAAAGTATATCTCACTAGTTTGTCTTCTACTGCCTTCCCTCAGAAAGATTTGCTTACATTATTTCTATATCCATGTGAAGGAATGTTAAAACAGAATATTCTATGATTTTGTTATATTTATTTTATTAGATAGTGGGGTTTGTATCTTTAAAAGGGAGGTGTTGAGATTAACCCCTCCTCTAATTTTAAGTTTAGTATAAAATGTGCCTGGGTTTTCTACTATTACTTGAAAATTTACCGATTTTATGAAGTATGGCTCCTTTTTCTTATATTAGCACCAGATACCCAAGAAAGTTTGTACAACTTTCCAAGAAAACATAAAAATTTTATCTCGCTGGGCGGTGGTAGCACACGCCTTTAATCCCAGCACTCGGGAGGCAGAGACAGGCGGATCTCTGTGAGTTTGAGACCAGCCTGGTCTACAAGAGCTAGTTCCAGGACAGGCTCCAAAGCTACAGAGAAACCCTGTCTCGAAAAACCAAATAAAATAAAATAAAATAAATAAAAATTTTATCTCCAATTACATAATAATTAAGGCACCGATTTCTTCTTCCTCTGGAGCACAATCAACACTTGTTTTCTCACCAGCAGGTGTGCATGTGTATTGACAACCATAACCCCAGCTGTCTCAGGTTGTGTCTAATAGTTAAACATACAATGAAGTCATCAAATTTTATCCAGGCAACAACTCTTAGTGGTTGTTTGGGATAGCTCAGTTTCAGAGAAGTGATTAACAGCCTGTGACAACAAAGTTAGCAAAAGGAAAACTTGAATCCCAGTATTCCAAAGCAATTCTTTGAGGCAAGATCCATAAAAGTTATAAGGAATTCTACACAAATCCAAGGTGTAATAACATAATCTTGTGGAAAAAGATACAAAAGCTTTCTAAAGATGTGTATTTTACTTGGCTTATACATAGGAATTATCCAGACAACCTAATTTTCATCCAGTGCTGATTAGATGGGTGTATCATAAGTCAGGATTGAAATGCATAAAATAACATGACTCAAGATGGTAAGATTGAAATTGAAGATATTTATGGTAAATGCCAGAGTATCCATTTTCTGGCTCTTGATTGTCTCAATCTAATGGGCATGTAAAATTCCTTAAATGATGAGTCAGGCAGTGGTGATGCACACCTCTTTAAACTTTTTTATTCATTTTACATACCAACCACAGTTCCCCCTCACTCCCCTCATCCCAATCTCCCTCACCTTTCTCCCCCCAACCAATACCTCATCTACTCTTTCAAAAGACTAACTCCTCACATGGGGAGTCAACAAAACCTGGCACATTAAGTTGAGGCAGAACCAAGCCACTCCCCTTGCATCAAGGCTGAGTAAGGCCTCCTACCATAGGGAGTGTGGTCCAAAAAGACAACTCATGCATCAGGCATGGATACTGGTCCCACTGCCAGGGGCCCCTCCACAGATCAAAATACACAACTAATATTCACATGCAGAGGGTCTAGTTTAGTCACATGAAGCCTCTCCAATTTTCAGTCTAGAGTATATGAGTTCATATAAGCTTGATGCTGAAAAAGCCTTTGACAAAATCCAACACCCCTTCATGATAAAGGTCTTGGAGAAAGGTCTTTGATCTACAGTAGTGTACTGCCTGCAAGATATGTTAGTGCTATGGTAGCACAAAACTTGTTGGAAGCAACCAACCAATAATTAATTTGACAAAAGGCCCACTCCACAAGATGGAACCCATACATAACCCTACTTGGATGACTAAAAGCCAATAGATCTACGGTAAAACCAAATACTATTGGTCTAAAAAAATTAGTGATATGACTCAAAATGATATTCTGCTATACCTATAGATAAATGACTTGGCCAACCATCATCAGAAAGACTTCCTCCTGAAGCAAATAGGAACACATACAGAGACCCTCAATGACACATCATAGAAAGGCCTTGGAATGCTCAGCTCTAAATAGGATGTCTCCATCAAATCCCTCAAATCAGAGTTCAGGGAAGCCTGCAGAAGGGGAGGCACAGGATTATAAGAGGCAGACAAGATAGGGGATATGAAGAAAACAAGGCCCTCTAAGTCAACTGAGCAAATATTGTATGAACTCACAGAGACTGAAACAGTTGGCACAGGGCTGCATGGGTCTGCACCAGGTTCTCTGCTTACATATTAGAGCTTCCAGTTTAGTACTTTGTGGGACTCCTGAGTGTGTGAGCGAGTGGGTCTCTGATTCTTGTGCCTTCTCTTAGGTCTCTTTACCTTTTGTTAATTTTCCTTGTCCAAATTGGTGGGGTTTTTTTCTGTATCTTATATTTTATTTTGTTNCCCCCCGGCTCTCCAATTACATTTAAATTTTAATTTAAATGCATGTGGACATGTTAATAATCAGTTATAAAATCTTTCAGATGATTAATATAATTGTATAAGGAAAATGTTGTGAATCTCAAGTAACCCCAGGAAACATAATAATAATAATAATAATAATAATAATAATAATAATAATAATAATAATAATTTGAAGACTGTATCTTTCTGATTAGTAAAATGTTATAACTTTTTTCAACTTGTTAATGAATATTTGGCCTACATACCTTCTGTACGAACATCAAAAATTAATAATCTATTTTTGTGAGTAGTTAAAGCATACCTATGTACAATTTTCTACTTTTCCTACAACTTTTCACATATTTATCTTGCTGGATACATATTATTTCCAGTGGATTTATATTGGCTTTAAACTTTCCCTTCTTGGTGGAAACTAGAAAGCCCATTAAGAAAATTAGCCATGAGGCTGGAGAGGTTGTTCAGCACTTAAGAGAATTTGATGATTTTCCAAAGTACTAGAGTTTGGTTTCAAGTAACTCTAGCTCCAGATGATCCAACACCTTTTCCCGTAGGCACTGTACTTATATGACATATATACAAACAGAAGCACATACACAAAAATAACAGACTTGTTTTATTAATTGACCAGGAAATTTCAGTTCTCAGTCAGCTATCATTATAGGTTAGGCAGTGGACATCTTAAACTCTCTGTTTATCCCAGAGGGCTTATTCAAGATTTGGGAGAGGCATCCATCCAATGGCCTTAATAATGAGGATTGCCTATTCTATTCCTGTATACTTCTAGAATGGATCAAGCATACTGGTTGGCAGCATTGATTTGCATTTAGGCTAGTCTGGGATTAAATGTCCTGTCATCATTTTAATGACACATGGGCTTAGGCAAATTATTTAAACTTTCTCAGCTTTAGTTTTCAATTGGTTAAGCTAAAATAATGTATTTAAACTTTTGAAATTTTATTTTATGTGTATGGGTTTCTTGCTTGCATGTATGTCCATGCACTACTTTCATGCCTGGTGCCCAAGAAGGCTGAAAAGTCGTGCTGTATTCCAAGAAAGCAGAGTTACAGACAATTTTGAGTATCCATGTAGATTCTGGGACACAACTCAGTTTCTCCAGAAGAGCAAACAGTGCTCTTACCCTCATGTCTTTTTTTATAATCATGTTAAGCTATGATGGAAACTATATGTCATAGAAGCTGGTTTATATCATACAACAGAGTATATGATTAATAAATGGTTGCTAACCTAATTTATTTATACTATTTATTTCATCATTAAGGCACAAATCTTGAATTCAAAGATTTGACTGAACCTTAAATTCTTCAAACACTTCTTGGAAGTCTTGAGTGTTATTAGGCAGCAATTATGATCTTATTGAGTATGCAGTTGCTGAAGGCTTTTGATTGGAAGACAGTTCTGAATTTGAAACATAGGTTCACAACCTGCTAGTACTGTAATATTGTGTGAGAAAAAAGTCCCAGTGTTCTTTCTGAAATGAGACTCATAATGCCTCTTGAGAGATTTGAATAACAAGTGAGTAGAACTTTAATAGGACCTGGTGTAAATTCTTGTGCCTTCTCTTAGGTCTCTTTACCTTTTGTTAATTTTCCTTGTCCAAATTGGTGGGGTTTTTTTCTGTATCTTATATTTTATTTTGTTATTCTTTGTTGTTATCTCTGGGAGGCTTTTTCTTTTCTCATAAGAGACAAAAAGGAATTGGATCCTGATGTGGAGTGAAGAGGAGGAACTGGGAGGAGTAGAGAGAGAAAGTGTAATCAGAATATACTGTAGATGAAAAGAATATATTTTCAATAAATGGATGAAAAAGATAAATTATTCCACAGATTCATTGTCATATGTAGGAAGGAAAGGAGATGGGAATACATAATACTGAAGACAAAGAAACGTACAAACATGTGCAACCATTTCATCAAGTGTACATTTTCTCCTGTGTTCATATTGTTTCTAAGAAGATGAACACCTTGAGCAACACAGCATCGGAAGACTCTTCTGTTTCTTTCTAGGATGCATGGGATACAGTAGAACAGATGGAGTCTGTGAGGACATCCACATTGCACTGAGACAAGAGGAAGAGCTGTAACCTCACAAATAAGCAATTCTAGGTGAATATAGCAATATACTTTGGGTAACAGCTCTGAGAAACTGGTATGAGATCCAATTTCTCAAAAACTTTGAGAGGACCCAGGGGGGCAATTTACCAATAAAATGTCCCCAATTAGAGAAAACTTGATATAATTGTTATATTATCTCTGTCTCTCCCAGGAATAGAACTATGTGTTGGCACAGACACAAGAGAGTTCATCCTTGGAGAAATCATAATAACCACAAGACTATGATTCAAGACATGGTGGCTTAAGAAGATATTTGCTTTTCTAGTTCCCCCAGAGGAACCATGGTTTATAAATCGGTAATGAACCAAGCTGGAGACTGACTGTAATGACCAAAAAATCCTTTCTAAATTCCATGCTATTTTAAGAATTTTAAAAAGAAGACATAAAATCAGGAGGAGCACACCTTGGGTGAGCACATGGGGTACTAGAAAGGAAAGTTTGGATATATATATACTGACAGTACATTATATATGTGTATGAAACACCCAAATAATAAAAATGAACTACTATAAAGTGTTGACAGAAAGAAACCTTTTAACAAATCACTGTGCAGAATTAAAAAAAATGTTCAGTTTTGTAATCACTTTTTAATTCAGTGGCTAGTTTCTTTTTACTTTTCTCTATTGAAACTTTGCAGTGTATTTTGATCACAGCATTCCCCACCTTCTCCCACATCTCCATCACACCATTTTTGTCTTTACAAAGTCACTCCATCCCTCCTACTCTACACATCATACTCACTGGCCCTGCTGAGCACCTATCTATAGGGCTACTACAGTCAAGTTTCATACATATTTTAGAAAAAGCTAAACTTTTTTGAGACATGGTCTTTCTGTGTAGCTCTGGTGTCTTGGAACTCACTCTGTATACCAGACTGGCTTTGAACTCACAGAGGTCTACCCCTCTGCCTCCTGAGTGCTGGAATTAAAGGTATACAACACCATCACCTGGCACAAAGTCAATTTTTTAAGGGGAGAAAAAGTCATGTGCTTGGTTACTATGTCTCAAAAAAAATGAAACACCTAAAAATGTGACCAGTGCTATGGTTCTTAAGAGAAAAGACACTTGCCACCAAGCCTGACAAGATAAGGTTCAGCACTAGGACCCACGCAATTGAAGGACACCAACAAATTCAACCTGTCTGACCTGCAGATGTAAACACACACATGAAATAAATAAAGCATGTAAAATCATTAAAACAGTTAAAGAACAGTAAACATTTAAGAGAACATATGGAAAGACCTGGAGAAAATTTGCTCAGCAGCTGTTAAGTCTATTACACAGTAAGCTTAGTGTCCTGGTCAGGGTTTCCATTGCTGTGATAAAACATGACCAAGAGAAACTTGGGAAGGAAAGGGCTATTTCATCTTAAACATTCAGGTAACAGTTCATCACTGAGGCAAGTGATGGGAGGGGTGCAATCAAGGCAGGCAGAAAACTAGAGAAGGAACTGATACAGAGGCCATGGAGGGGTGTTGCATATATGGCTTGTTCAGCATACATTCTTACAGAACCCAGGGCTACCATCTCAGAGATAGCAACACCAACACTGGGCTAGGCTCTTACTCACTAATCACTAATCAAGAAAGTACTCAACAAACTTGCCAGCAGGTCAGTATTATAGAAATATTTTCTCAATTATGATTCAGTCTTTCCAGATATGTCTAGGTTTGTGTCAAGTTGACAAAAATCAAATAGCACAGTGTAATAATTATATGCTTCATGCTTCAAAATCCCAAAGTATAAAGTTAATAACAGTGTTTCCTACAAAGGAAGATAAATGATGAGGATATTTCTATTTATCTTTATTTGAACATTGCCTAACTTACACATGCAAGAAACTTGAAAATATGTGTCAATTTTTCATTGTAATATTTAATTTTAACTTTTCTTTATTCTTAAAAATTTCATAAATTTAAGCAATATATTTGGTCATATCTACCACTTACTCTTCCCCTAAAGTCCCCTATCATGTCTTCCTCTCACTATCATGCCCTTCTTTTATATTTTTTATTTTCTTATTTCTTAACCCATGGAGACAAACTAGTGTTTCCCTTTTGTCTGTAGGCATGGATCATCTATTGGGAAATGGGAAACCAACCAGTGGCCATATTTCTGAAAAAATGACTCTTCTTCCTCCAGATAACAACTGCCCATAACTCTTCCGTTATGGGTGGACATTTGAGCCACTCCCCTCTTTGCTCGAGCTCATGTGTGCAACAGCCACTTCATGTATAGAGGACAGAATTTCACAGCCATTCCTTCCCAATTTCCCGCTCTTACACTCTTTCATCTAGTAAATATTTAATTAGCACACTCCTACCTCTCTCTCTCTCCCCCACTCTTTCAACCATTCCATAATCATTTATATTCCAGTACTCTCCCCAGTCTTTCATATTATATATGTTCTACTATCCCCTATTATTAGATTTAACCTGGATTTGAAGATCATAGTTTTTAAGCAGCTTCTTCATGCACATTTAATTTTGGTTAAATCTACTCCTGACACCCATAACCATCATTCTACTACATGCCTTAATACTTCTGACCCCAGGATTCTTCCTCTTTATTTTCATTTCACCTAAATTCTAATAGCCCTGTTCCTGAATGCATCTTCAGCTAATGGGCTATTTGTAGTTTCTTAGTTTCCACATGTGCATTATGTTAAATGTGCAAAACAAAACATGTGAACCTAACATATGAAACTTCATGTGAAAGAGAACATGAAACATTTGTCTTCTGTGACCTGGATAACAACACTCAATTTTTCCATACATTTATTTTCACACACTTACATGGTTTTGTTTTCTCCTGTAGCTTAGTTATACTGCACTGTGCATATATACTACATTTTTTCTTTTTTCATTGGTCACTTGATAAACTTCTAAGTTCATTTCATTTCCTAGCTGCTGTGAATATAGCAGCAGTGAACATGAAATAGAAGTGTCTGTATAGTAGATATAAAGTTTTTGTGTATATTCTGAGAAGTGGTATAGCTGGGTCAATTGAAAGATGTGTATAGTCTTTGAGAAACTCACACACTGATTTCCAGAATGACAATATTATGAATTAATTTATGCACCAATTTTTAAATGAAAAACATTGTGGTGTTGACTCATGCCAATATCCTAGCACTTGGGAACAGAGGCAGGTGGATCTCTGAGTTCAAGGCCAGACTGGTCTACAGAGTGAGTTCTAGGACAGTTAGGGCTACACAGAGAAATCCTCTATTGAAAGACCAAGAAAAAAAACAATTAAAAACAAAAGTAAACTAGAATTTTAATTGGTGTTAACCTTAAAAATAAATCCAAAGTATATTAGAAAATAAAAAATAAAATTAATGCATATACAAGAGAAATATTTCTGCTTTCTTGAGAGAGGAAAAAAATCTTTTATAAAGAAGGCCATAAAATTAGAAAATAATGAAAGGCGAATGACTGGTATTTTATAAAAATTTTATGTTCCTAAAGTTAGGACACACTGTGTAAAGGAAAATAGTGTGGAAGCGTTTATAAAACAAACAAAAATATTCCCCAAGATAAACAAAACAATTAAAGAGAAACAAAACCTGTGGTTGAGGTGAAACGCAGAAGGAAAAAGTACAATCTGAAGACTCACTGGAAAGCTCCAAGTCACAGAGTCATGTGTGGGAGCAAGAAGCTCTCAAATATAGAAAGAGGGAAGACCAAGCTCTTCACTGTGCACAGACTCTCCTACTGAGGATATTTCTCAGTGCTCCTTTCATATCCTGATTCCTTAGGCTGTAGATAAAGGGATTCAGCATGGGTGTGACCACAGTATACATCACAGCTACAAAGATATCCTTATCATTAGTATTATTGGAGGATGGGAAAAAATATAACCCAATAATGGATCCATAGTACAAAGAAACTACACATAGATGAGAACCACACGTGGATAAGGCTTTGCAGATTCCCTTGATAGAGGGCGTTCTCAGGATGGTGGCTCCAATGTGACCATAAGAGACTAGGATGCATATAAATGGCACAGTAATAACTATCACTGCTAAAGTGAGAATGACCAGCTCATTGATGGTGGTATCTGAACTGGACAACTTAAGTAAGGCAGAGAGATCACAGAAGAAATGGTGAACAGTGTTATCTCTAAAGAGAGAGAGATGAGCAAAGAGAAGAGTGTGCACAAGGCCATTGGTAGAAGAAAATACCCAGGACACTATCACTAGCAGAACACAGAGGCTCTGCGTCATAATGGTGGTGTAGTGCAGAGGGTGACAGATGGCCACGTACCTGTCATAGGCCATGGAGGTCAGAAGGAAGTTGTCAACACACCCAAACAATAAGAAAAAATATACCTGGGAAACACACCCAGCATATGAGATGGACTGACTGTGTGTCAGCATATTCATGAGCATCTTTGGAACTGTGACTGATGAGAAAGAGATGTCTGTGAAGGCCAAGTGGCTGAGGAAGAAGTACATGGGGGTGTGGAGGTGAGAGTCCAGCCTGATGAGCAGGATGATGAGCAGGTTCCCCAGCACCGTGGTCAGGTACATGGCCAGGAACAGGGCAGAGTACATGCCTTGATCCTCTGGCTGGATAGGGAGTCCCAAGAGGATGAACTCAGATGTGCTACTCTGGTTATTCTTCATCATGCTCTTCTCTTTTCCTAGAGATGAAAAAAGATGATATAAAGGAAGCAAAGGTCATTGTATCTGCTACAGAATAATAGCATATTTTTTAACTAGTCAGATTGTATGTACACTCTAACGAATATCTTGAGGTTTTTGTGACTAAATGTGTTATTTGCCTGCCTAAAAGCCAACTCAAAGTGATTTAGAAGGAAAAAAAATGGAAAGAACCACAGTAAGTATCAGATTTCTTCAGGATCAATCAGAGGAGATGTTAGCCAGTAAAAAACATCTGAGATTTCAAAATGGGAGTGCAAGGCAGAATCAGTAAGGAACAGATAGAAAGCCAGTGGATGAGTTTCAATGGCTAATTGGATTGGGTTAAACCCCACCCCTGTCCCTGAGATACCGGGAATACTTTTCAGATATGCTTTAATTCCATTTAGCACAAAAGTTAATATTAGGTGTATGAAGCATCAAAATATGAGATTCTCCACACTTTATGTGAACAATACATATATCAGGTCAATCTTTGGGGTTTCGTTAACTAGTGACACACCTGGGATAGTCCATCAATTCTTTCCTTAAGACAGTTCTTTCTATCCAACACTTTCACCTCTAGATACAGGGGAAAGGGAGTGTGCATCTCTTCTAATAAACACCTACAGAATCCTCTGTATACAGTGTCTTAGCTCAAGCTGGACCATTCCCATTCAAGCCCGTAGAATATCCCAAAATCCTTGACTTTCCCTGTCAGATCTAGATTCTAGTATAGAGGAGGTTCTTTCTGAATGTCTGTCTGATATAAACAAGTAATAATCTCTCCTTAACAGTGATTCTCAAGCTTGGTTCTCACTAATGATTCTTAAATAATTTCTGTTGTATTCTAACATTTCTTATAATTTGTAATACACTAATTTTTCCTCATTCTCCTTCAAATTTGTTGACTTTAGGCCTACCTGTTGTCATAATCATTCATATTCAAGAAATAAAACACATGAAACATATATTAAAATACAGACTCCATATTATCTGAAAGAATTATTCACTCTGAATGTGTTGATTTTTGAGAATTGCATAATCATTTTGTCTATTTATTTGAAGAGTTAACTAAAGATTTCAGTAAAATATATAAAGTATAGATCATTTCAACTTGATTGAGGTGTATTTGATATTCATATGTTATTTATCCTACTACATTAAAAGTTCTTTAAGGGATGCTATTATGGAGATGGACTGACCTTTTTATGTTACTTATTTTTTAATGATAAAAACTCATATCTCAATAAAAATACTAATTGGCTGTCTGCTGGAGATATGGGTTGCTTTTAATCATTTGTTACATTTTAATAAGTAACATTTGCAAGTTTTTAAGCTCTTTTGTGCACTGATATATGTAACATGTACATGAGTATAGAATGAATTTCTAAAAATGGAATTAGATAGCATTTATATTCATGATTTTAACATATTGTCCTATTATAAAAAGATAAGGTGACAAGAAATTCTACTCCTATGTGTTCCTTAAAGCAATCTATATCATGAAAATTATTTTCATACAAAAGCATGTTGGAGCATACAAAACAAGGACATCTGAGGAACAAAAATTCAAGACTTTGGTCAGATGGAAAAGATATTGATTAGGGAACTCTCAGGGAGCCTGTGTATATAAGACCTTTCCTGTCACATTAGAAATCTTCAATCTGGGATCCCCTCTAAGGACAAGTCTCTTGCAACTCTTAAATTGACTCCCGTTAATGTAGATATCTTATTCCCTTCCCCAATA
>JAQHUG010000831.1:11846-31955 GCA_028555095.1 Dicrostonyx torquatus | reverse complement strand
GGGGGAGCGGGAGGGCCGGGAACAAGGGGAGTAAATGTAAATTTTTCTTTTAACAATAAAAATTAAAAATAAAAAAAAGAAATCTTCAATCTGTTATCAGAAACAGGACCAACTAAAAGTCTAAAGTAAAGACTTTTAGGGTAACTACAAGCTATCTGCTTATAGTGATCAAAACAGAATCAGCAGGAATCTGAATAGCCATTGCACTATTTTAGGTACAAAATAATTCCCCTATGTGAATTGTTGTATCACAGAAGAATCAAATTATATTGATTTAGTATGAAATTTGATAAAATACCCAAGAAGATGATGGATGTCATAGAAAAGCAAATGGATGTATGCCTTGACCTTTTTATCTCAAAATTAGATATAGAATCAGAGACAATGTTTTTATGTAAATTTGTTGTCACCCCACTCTTTCAACTTTTAGATAGATGATCAAAATAAGTCATTCTACAAGAATCTTTCTGTTTTAGTGTGTCAAAAAGAGGGTTAGACCTTAGGGGGAAGTAACACACACTGCACACACATACAGATAAGGACATCCAAGGTTGCCATCCTACTTCTTGTAAATTTTATTTCCACTCTGACATTGGGCATTTGATGGTAATCACAGATACCTTATCTCCATGGTGTGGAAGCTTCTTCCATTTATTTATGGAATATGCAGAATATAGTGAAGCTGGCAGAGTCTGCAAGGGGCTCAATGTTCCATTGTGAGCAACAGAAGGGTTTCAGCATGCAGCCTGTTGTGATAGACACATGATTGTTCACATTCTGAGAAATCAGTGTCGGTTTTAATTTTATACTCTATGATGAAGATCTGGGGTGATCCTGTATGTTTAGCTCCTGATTAGGGACAAGCTGCATATGGTTTCATCATCACCTTGGACTTCTCCAGGGAGAAATTTTTGCTGAAGAAGACACAAGACAGTTCATCCTTGGAGGAATTGTGATAATAAGTGCAAAGTAACTAACAGGTGATGAACAAAGGTTATCGCCTGCCGTTTGCAGGATTTGAGTTTCTTGTTCTATGAAAAAATATAAACAGAAAGACTAGTACCATTCTTTACCCCACAAGGGAAAACTGAAAGAAAAGACATCCTGAAAATCAAAGACAGTCTTATATGGAAGCGAGCAGGATGAAAAAGAGGCAGATGTAGAAAAAAATGAAAGAGGGAAACAAGGTTCACTTGATCAAAGTGTTATGTGTGTGTGTATACAATGAAACTTGTTACTTTATACACTGATATAACTCAAAATTATTAATAAAAATAAGCATTACAACATTCTGCTTATAGAAGTGAAGTTAAAGTCTTTGTCTTGAATAGATGCAGCTTCACAAGAACTACATTTTAAAATATATTCTTTTTTAAATTTTTTTTATTTTTTATTGTTAAAAGAAAAATTTACATTTACTCCCCTTGTTCCCTGCCCTCCCGCTCCCCCACTACCCCACTGCCCTCCCCCTGCTTCCTTAAGATCGTGCAGGATACCCTGTCCTATGGGAAGCCCAAGTCCCTCCCCCCTCCATCTCAGTCAACTAGCTTAATTCTTATGCAATCAATAAATTGGCCAAGTCATGAGAAGAAAGTAACTAACTACATTTATCTAATCTTCAACCCAATCGAAGATCTGAGAAGGGAAATAACATTACCTGAGTGATAGGAAGTGCAATCAAACAACTTCCAAAATATGTAACAAGTCACAGAGACACCTGGCTACCTGGGCAATCACCCAAAGTCACATTTGCAGTGTTGAAGCAACCAACTTTGGCGAAGGCCTAGAATAACTGACAGATTATTTTTAAAGGCAAGAAAATTTTCAAAACCATCTTACCCTGTCTTGGCAGGATTTGACAGTTCTGCTTATCCATTTCCAGCTTTATGTATTTTGTCAGTAGTTGAGGTATGGGCACTTCCTTGCCCAGAGGCCGGTTTTGCCAAGAAGAGGACAAGCTCCAATTGGAGTGTCTTGGCGCTCAACAGTCTCTCGGGAATAGATCGGTGTAGCCAGTAATGTTTGTGTCTCTTTACCACAGAATTCTAGGTTAGATTAAATGCCATTTTCTACAGCTCTTTGAAGAGGTTGAAGACTATTTATACAGAATATAATCTCTATGTATCTAAAGAACCTGATTAGTCTAGCTATAAATAGGACAAACATAGATGACTATTGATCTACAATTCTTAATATCTATATGACTTAAAGACTAAGTGAATAAACAGCTGTGTAATAAATGAGGACAATGACCCTCCAAATGTAAACAATTTACAAGTATACATTGCAATATGGTATCAATATATAAGTATCTTAATCAGTGGTTGAAATGTACACTGTAAAATGGTAAATATATATCAATATATATATAACAATACATCAAGAATGTTTTAAAGAGAGGTAGAAGCATATGCATGCATACAATATTCGATAAAATTTAACTTTGTATCCATATACAAAAATCTATGTCAATATAATTATATATAAAAAATAGCTCACAAATACCAATCTATTAATCCCATCAATTCCCCCCCCTTTTTTTAAAGGGTCCCTGAGCTTATAAAATTCCTCTCCCAACCCTCAATTGTATACTAATTATAATCAACCCTTAAATGATGTCCCTAAATCCAAGTGCTAACTTTACTGGTAGAGGGGACGTCGTCCTCTAGAATTACTTCCAGCTGTCATGGGGGCGACGTTCTTTCTGTGGGATCCGTCCTAACGTCCTTGCTCATCTTCTCCCTCCTTCTGCCCTTCCACTGGACCTTGGTAGCACAATCCCTTGCTCTGGTGTGAATGTGGGTCTCTGGCTCTATCTCCATCCATCATGCGAAATTTCTATGGTGACGATTGAGATATTCAACAAAGAGAAAGTGTGGAATATATACACATT
Organism: Dicrostonyx torquatus; assembly: GCA_028555095.1. Lineage (NCBI taxonomy): Eukaryota > Metazoa > Chordata > Mammalia > Rodentia > Cricetidae > Dicrostonyx > Dicrostonyx torquatus. The sequence continues at coordinate 29,062 of JAQHUG010000831.1, read as the reverse complement.
AGAATACTACTCAGCAGAAAAAAATAATGACATCTTGAATTTTGCATGCAAATGGATGGAAATAGAAAACTCTATCCTTGATGGAAGAATGGATCCAGAAAGTGTGGAATATATACACATTAGAATACTACTCAGCAGAAAAAAATAATGACATCTTGAATTTTGCATGCAAATGGATGGAAATAGAAAACTCTATCCTTAGCGAGATATCCCAAACACTAAAAGAGGAGTTTGGTATGTACTCACTCATTAGTGGACCTTAGCCATTAACAAAGGACATTAAGCGTATAGCTTACAAGCCTGCAGATGCCAAATAGCAAGGTGAACCCCAAGAAAAACTTATATACATTTTCCTGGAAGTCAGAAGCAAACAAGATCGTCAGACAAAAGTTGGAAGCAAGGGTGTGGGAATGAGGGTGGAGGTGAGGGGGTAGAAGTGAGAAAGGAAGAAAAGGGGAGAGCCTAGGGTGGTGGGAGGATGGAGATGGAGGAAGCATGGATATTGGGGAAGGGAATAAGATATCTACATTAATGGGAGTCAATTTAAGAGTTGTAAGAGACTTGTCTCTAGAGGAGATCCCAGGTATTCATAGGGAATTTCCAGCTAAAATATATTTTTTTGAATGGGCATAGAAAACAATACATTTGCGTGGTGGGCAGAGAAGTATCATTTTTCATCTTTAAAACGCATGAAAGTTGAGTTGCTGTACATCCCACATGTGTGAATCAATTCAGATTGGCTAGACTTCCTCAGATGTTGGCAGCTACTCCTCAGCTCACATCTGAAGAGGCTGAACATCTGGAAAAACAGCATACACACAACCGCAAACTCCCCAGAATGCTTTGGAAAGTCTCTCACCAGTGTTTCACAGGGCTTCACCTTCCTAGGACCAGAGATCTCCCATAGGGGTTTTATTCATCAGTTGAATCAGTATTTGTCTGTCACAGCCTTTAACAGAAAAGTAATTTTGTTTCAATATGTGAACAGACTCATATATTTGGAGGGGGAAAGTTATATATTCAGCTACCTTCACACTAAGACAGTTAAAGTGGAATGTGAGTGTAACACAGGCTACAAACAGAAAGACAGAGTCAGAGGGAAGTTGGCTAATGGGTAGATGACAATGAAATTAAAACTTGCTTCTGGTTACAAGGTAGGGTGATCAATCTGGTAATAAATACTGTGAGTTTAAACTGGATATGAAAAAAAAATCTGAGTATTTCCATCATAAGCATGTAAAAAAATCAATAATTAAACATGATCATAATTATTTGAACATCTGAACTATATACATGTATAAAAACAATACATGATATCCAGTAACTATGTACAATTTGATGTCAATTAAAATTATAAATAATTAGAGAAAATTAATTAGAACAAAAGCATAGCTACATTCTGAACTAAAGTTATTGAAAAATATAAACTAGCTATATTTTAAACTTAAACACAAATATAATCTTGAATTAGTCAGCCTGAAGAAATATTAGCATCTTTAGGAAAGGAGAAAAAAACTTTACCAATTAAAGGCTTTAATATATCAAAAAATACTGAAAACAGTGAGTAAATAAAATAACAATTGTAGAAAAGGAGATGTGTAGGTATGTTTGTGAAGAAAACTTGTTTAAGACTGTCAGGATCAAGAAGACAGACAGAAAGAAAGAGAGAGAGAGAGGAAGGAAAATGACATACACTGTAAAGTGTGTCTGAAAAGACAGTAAACCAAATAACTAAGAAGTAACATTTTCCAAAGTAAAGGATGTGTATAAAGACTGGGGAGATCGCAGATCCCCTTAGTGTAGCAAAGGAAGTTGATCACATGGAAGATGTTACTCTTGCAAGCATATTCCTCAAAACTCTTTTCATATCTCGATTCCTCAGACTGTAGATAAAGGGATTCAGCATGGGTGTGACCATAGTGTACAGCACAGCTATAATGACATCCTTCTCATTAGTGTTGTTAGATGAGGGCACAAAATATAGCCCAATAATGGCTCCATAATAGAGAGAAACCACAGAGAGGTGAGAGCCACATGTGGACAAGGCTTTGCAGATTCCCTTGATTGAGGGAGTTCTCAGGATGGTGGCTCCAATGTGGCCATAAGAGACTAGGATGCATATAAATGGCACAGTAATGACGAGTGATCCTACAATGAGGATGACCATCTCATTGAGAGTGGTGTCTGAGCTGGACAGCTTAATCATAGCAGAAAGATCACAGAAGAAGTGGTGGAGAGTGTTACCTCTAAAGAAAGAGAGACGAGCTAGAAGGATGGTGTGAACAAGGGCACCAGCAAAGGATAACAACCAGGATGCAATGACTAGTAAGAAACAGACACTCTGACTCATGATACTGGTATAGTGGAGGGGGTAGCAGATGGCCACATATCTGTCATAGGCCATGGATGTCAGAAGAAAGCTGTCAAGGTCTGCAAAAAATAGGAAAAAGTACACCTGTGAAATGCACTCAGCATATGAGATGGACTGACTGTGTGTCAGCATATTCATGAGCATCTTTGGAACTGTGACTGATGAGAAAGAGATGTCTGTGAAGGCCAAGTGGCTGAGGAAGAAGTACATGGGGGTGTGGAGGTGAGAGTCCAGCCTGATGAGCAGGATGATGAGCAGGTTCCCCAGCACAGTGGTCAGGTACATGGCCAGGAACAGTGCAGAATACATGTCTTGGTCTTCTGGCTTTATGGGGAGTCCCAGGAGGATGAACTCAGATACACTGCTCTGATTTCTTGTGCTCCTCATCTGCTAAAGATCAGAAAGACACCTAAGTGTAAGAATAGAAAATGTAATGACCAGGGCACAATGAAAGAAATATTATTAATTAGTATATTCACTTTTTTGAACTTCTCAGGCTTCTGAACACTAACAGGAGGTTGTTGACTTAGAAACCAGCTTAACATATTTTTGAGGAACTTACAAATTCCCAAACAATTATCATATAAGAAAAGATCAGCTTCGAGACATGTAGAAATCCCTAAAGGAATTCTGAGATGGGGAATAAAGTAAAAGGTTATACCAGCCATCAATTAATATTAAAGCTAGTCAATGATGTTTGATAGTTTACTTGATCATCTTCAGAGTTGGAAACATATTGGCTAATGTTTTATACCTGGAGCTGTATTGAGATGGATAGAACCCAGGGGGCAGCTATGAAGCTGTAATATATGATTTAGAGGCTTAAGAGAACAGAATTATGCCAATAACATGCAATATCAGATCACATGTCTTCTCACCTCTTCACATCTTTCCCATCTCAACATCTCTGATTGTCTGTCTCTCTTTCTAAAGCAGTTTTCAAGGAATATTTATAAAATGTCTGTGACTCTTTCAAGTTCTCTCATTTTTTTTTTGGTTTTTCAAGACAGGATTTCTCTGTAGCTTTGGGGACTGTCCTGGAACTAGCTCTTGTAGACCAGTCTGGCCTTGAACTTGCAGAGATTTGCCTGTCTCTGCCTCTTGAGTGCTGAGATTAAAGGCATACGCCACCACCGCCCAGCACAAGTTCTATATTGTGTTCTCTCAACCAAAGCCTAATTTTGATCTTTCAGGTTTGTAGGATGACATGAAATATTTAACATCTCTAGCCATATCTGGACTCTACCAAGGAAGCAGTTGGTCTCTGTTTAATGCAGTCAAATCATGCTCTCCATTGTCATTGATCTTAATCCAGATTTCCTGTCCTAATGACTCTTAAATGATCTTTTGTTTTATTTTATTTCTAAAATTCCATTTATTATTGTTCCCCTCTTTATCTGTTGAAAATGGAATTATTCATGAGAACAATCAGAAAAAATAGTAAATAAAACATGGTGATCTGTCTATTAAAACACAGATCCCTGTTCCATAAATAAAATCAATCTGAATGTCTTCATATTTGAAAGTTGAGAAACAAGTTAATCACTCATGGGAAGAGGGGAAGCTGAAATTTTTGTTACTTCTTCATTTTTCCCATCTTTGTTGAGATTGCTGCTAAAATCTTTACACTGTACATCTATCTACTCTATAAATATTCTAACATGATTTTCTTACCAGAAACTATTCATACGTTATATCACCCATCACTGTTTGTAATAATCACTTTTCCATAATGTAATAATAATTAGCAATTTTTGGACATTGAGTTTCATTATTTTTGCAATTTCCAGTATTACAATAAGCATTATTATTCAATACATTTTTACATAAGCATGTATGGTAAATTCCCAGAAGTAAAATTAAGGGTATGTATATTTCCATGATTTTGGCAGACAGCCAAACATAAGGGTTTGCTGCTGGTGAGGAAGGCTATTTTTACATGTTCTGTGGATTCATGATACTTGAGTGTTTGAAGAGGGAAGGTCTTAGGCATTGGGAGAATAGAGAAAGGTCAAGACTATGGTCGGTCTGATAAAAATGTGTAAAGTTGGAATATTACTGAAGAAATAAGGTCATTTATACTGCAGGAGAAAGTATCAATTCTCCAACTCAGAACATTAGTACCCACAAGGAAAGATTTGAGTAAAGATGTGGCTGAAAGCTTTAAACATTATGCTGTGTGGTGAGTAAAGCAGAATTACAGCAAAATAAGGTATCAAAGAAGCTATTGTTACAGTTTAGATTAAATATACTCACTGCATACATCTGAGTGTGTCAGTGGAGATGGATACAATTAGAGAGTTTTGCCGGGCGGTGGTGGGGCACGCCTCTAATCCCAGCATTCGGGAGGCAGAGGCAGGCGGATCTTTGTGAGTTCGAGACCAGCCTGGTCTATAAGAGCTAGTTCCAGGACAGGCTCCAAAGCCACAGAGAAACCCTGTCTTGAAAAAAAAATTAGAGAGTTTTGGCATAAAAATTGGAAGAAACCCAGCAAGAATTGATGGAGGGTACAGACAAAAAGAAAAGAAAAGAAAAGAAAAGAAAAGAAAAGAAAAGAAAAGAAAAACAACCCTGCATTTTCTTCCTCTCCTGGATACGGTGCTGTATAAATGTGAGATAAATTGCTTTATGGAGCTGATATATTATCCTCTCCTTTCAAACTTTAGATAGATACTCAATTTTTATAAATAACTGTAAAAGCACTGTGGTGAGGAGAAAAGCCTAGAGACAAAGAAAAGCCTGGTACAAGTAGTACACACTTGAACTACTGAGGGCAAACTCTCCCGTCTTAGATTCACCCTTAGATGATAAACACAGATACCTTCATCTTCCAGACTTGAGAAAGTTCCTCCAATTCTGTCTAGAAGTCATGGGAGAAGTGTAATAAGTAGGGTCCTTAATGGACAGAAAGTATGATAGTGGTGGACAGTAGCCTCTCCAGCTCAGAACAAAACAGAAGTAGATATGTCAATAAATATTTGCCTGCAGTTCCTGAGAATTCAATATGAACACTAATTTACAAAAAGAAAAACAGAAAATATCCCAAAGGATAACACTGCCATCTTGATTCTATATTAAAGCCAGGATATAATTGCTACATTGCCACTGCCTCCTTAGGGAACACAACTACTTCTGGAAGAGTTTACTCATCCTTGGAGAAAGAAATAATAACAGCAACAAGGAAACCTGTAGCAACTTCTGGGCCCTAAAACTTATTGGAATATTATTTATCTAGGGATAAATGAACTAAGCTACTGATATAGTGTGATAACTAAAGTTCAGAACCCCATAACACTGAGAAATGACAGAAGTACACTGATACAGTCACTCTGAATAGAAGGGTGAGCTGTTCATATCTCACTACCACTCAGAACACAGGGAACAGAGCACGGTTTCTATAGAGCTCAGTCTTGTCTTCAAAATCAGTGGAGCTGGTGTTGCATGGATACAGTTCTCATATACCCAGAAGATAGCCATCAGTGTAACTTTCCACTTAGCTCCATAGAAAATTAATTCCAAATCAATTCTTATATACACAGTTAATAAGAGAAGAAACATGGAAATCTAAGTTCAGAAGGTATGGTATTTTTATTGAAATACAATATTTCAATCTTTTTGTGAATTTAATAATTCACACTATATTTTGGTTATATTAGTGGATCTTTCCCCTGACCTTGGCTCTTCTGCCCTAATCCCCCAGATTCATTTTTATCTCTTCTAAATTTGTATCATCTGCTTTTGTTTTTATAATCCAGGTGAGATTGTGTTGTCTACATACTCCTGGGTGTGGCACCATTCACTGGAGCTTAGTGAAACAGCATAAGCCACATCCTTAAAGAAAAGTTTCTCACCCTGCCTCAAAAGACATCAACTGTCTTTAGCTCCTCATGTGACTCATGACATAACAAATTTGGGAAAGCAATTACAGACTATAACAAATAAGCTGCAACAATAAACCAAAAAGTAAAAATTCATATATAACTTTTTAATGGAATTGTGTGTGGTACTGAAATGTGTATGTTGTAGTCATAAACTTCATTGTTCTTGTGTTTGTTTGGATATGAAATGTCCCCCAAAAGACTCATATTTAAGGTTAAGTTTAGCTTGTTGATCCAATGATTAAGAGATAATTGCAACATAATGACTCTCAGCCAATTAGTAAATGAAATCATAACTCGAATAAACTATAGGAAGTGGGGTAAAGTATAGATGGGACAAAATTGGAAGAATAGGACATTGGAGGAATGTCTTTGAAGGATATATTCATTCCCTGGATTCACATTCTATCTCTCCCTTGATCCCTTCCATCCTCCCTCTGTTTACATCCTGGCTGTCATGGTGTGAACCTCTTTCCTATCATATCCTTCCACAGAATGGAAGGTTTCAGCTTCCTCTTCACTTTTCTTAGTGAGTGGTTTCTTCAGATAAATATAGCATTTTTGGTCCTAGGCTTCTTACCTTCTTTGTTTAAAGGCTTTCTGACAACATTCTGACAGGTATCATCTTCAGAGAGAAGATGGGGGTGGGGACATGGCTATAGGGGGAGGTGGCTGAAGAGTTGGTGGGGTATTTTACTTGTGCAAACTGAAGGAATGGGAAAATTCATGAAGTAATGACCTGTCTACCTCTTCTTCGGGCTGGTATGGTCCATACATGAGCTTCGGATGTCTGCCCAAGTTGGCTACAGTCCTTTCTCTGTGAATGGGAATATATATTCTTTTCCATGGTAAGCATTAAAAATATTTTTTTCTTGATTCTAGAAGATTTCACAGTCAAGAGATTATCTTGAGTGTCAGAAAAGACTTTGAACATTTGAGCTGTTTGGGTTGTTATAGATTATGAGGATCATTGAAGTTAGACTTTATGTTTTTGTTATTAAAACACCTTAAATGCCATATTCTGTAGATCTCTGAAGTGTTTGAAGACCATCTGCCTATTTAAAATATATCTCTGTTTCACTTTGAAAACATACCTAGCATGACTATAAGTTTGATTATAATAGATGGTTAACTACTAATCTGTATTACTTTATTATCTTAAATGGTTTGTAATAATAATTTTCAAGGACTATAAATTTATATTAAATTGTTAGATTAGCTATACAGGTAAAATACATTTAACAAGAGTAGAAATGTATGTATAGTATGTTCTAACAAAAATAACCCTAAATTTGTAACAATATATAAAAATCCATATCGAAGTAAAATATTTAAAACTAGTAGTATTTTGGGGTCTAAAAGATTCAAAAATATAAAATTTTATTTTATCATATCTGTATCCATATTTTTTCTTTCAGAATGGTATCCCTGAATCTAATCCCATTTTTTATTTTTTTTGTTCTGATCATTACCAAAAACAACTTGCAACTAACTACCTTATAATAACAAATTTTGAACAACAAAAACCTGGCCACCCCAGCTCTTGGGAATGTGGGCACTGTGTTCTTAAAATTCCTGTTGGAATCTGGGAGTGATGGCATCTTTAGGGGATTCTGAAAAATAATTGGGACAATTATCAAGTCCTGTGAGAGCTAATAGTATCATTTGTTGTCCATTCTCTCTATAATGGTAAAGTGTAGGGCTTGTCTCAACTCTTGGCTAGGGAATTCTGTAAGGCTGGATCATCTCAGCCAGCCACCTTGAAACTGTCCTGAACAGTTTGTAGTACAAAGCTTGTCTTTAGGTGATTTTTGTCAGTTTAGTGGCAATACTATAGTCCAGGTGGTATCATTGTTGTAAGGCTCCATCATTATTTTGGAAACTACAGAGATCACTGTTAGGAAAGTTTATCATTCACTGTACAAAACTTAAACATTAATATCAAAACAGAATGCTTAAATTTTATGATAGTACTATACCCAAAGAAACATTTTAAAGATTCAAAATAAATCTGAGCAGTAAGAGATTTGTGACAATAACAGTACCTAGATTTTGTTTTCTTCTATCCCCAAGCAGAGACTCTGTATTTCCTTTTAATAATATATTTAGGGTTGGAGAAGGAGAGAGCCACACTCCAACTCCAAAGCCAGCTTTAAGTTTTATGTGGACTGGAACTAAAAAAAATGCTAATTACATTATATTATCTGTGGAGCACAGCAGAAACAAACGTTTGTGAGAATTTATGAAATTTTATTTTGTTGGAGATATGATATACTAAGAGGCTAATTTGACATTTTTCTAGGGACATTTTTCTGGTTTTTTTTGTCATTTTTCTTCAGATATCGTATTTGTCCAGTAGTCTTCAGATTCCTTAGCTGGGTTCCTTCATTATTCTAAAAAGACAAAAACAAAACTATGCCCCAATCCTAACTTTGGGATGGCTCCCATTTGACAAGTTATATATGATCAAATGAAATATATTTGTTAGTTTTATAAGTTAGTTTACACTGAATGGTCCCACTGTTTGATGAACTATCACCCCTTGTAATCAAGAGTTCTCTCCTGTTCAAATCTAAACCTTTCAATTTTGATAGTATTGATACCTTTTCTTCTTTGGAAACAAAATCAAAACTGCTTCCCCAAATGTAACACTTATCTGGTTTCATTTGAGAACATCTTTAGAGTATACAGGATATGAAATTTCATTGTATTTTCTGTTATCCAATGTCTCTCTGAAACTGTTGTTCTTTTATCATTAGTATTTAGAAAATTTAAAGTTAAAAAATCTATTTCTGTGGGTCTTTTTCACTCCTTTCTTTTAATTAAACAAACCTTTTTGGCCTCTTTGTCAAAACTCAGGTGTTTGTAGGTGTGTGGGTTGATATTAAAGTCTTTGATTTGATTTTATTGGTCCTTCTGTCTGTTTTTATGCTAATACCAGGGCATTTTTATTACTGTAGCTCTGTAGTAGAGTTTGAAGTCAGAGATTGTGATGCCTTTAGAAGTTTGCTTATTGTACAGGATTATTTTGGCTATCCTGGTTTGTTATTATTTTCCTATAAGAATCTGAATATTGTTCTTTTGAGGTCTGAAAAGAATTTTACTGGAATTGCATAGCATTGAATCTGTAGATTGTTTTTGGTAGGATTGCCATTTTTACTATGTTAATTCTACCTACCGAAGAGCATGTGAGATCTTTCCATTTTCTGGTGTCTTCTTCAATTTCTTTCTTCAAAGATTTAAAGTTCTTGTCATACAGGACTCTCACTTGTTTGTTTAGAGTTATGCCAAGATATTTTTTGTTATATTTAAATATTGTGAAGGGTGATGTTTCTCTGATATTTTTTAATCTGTTTATCATCAGTGTAAAGGAGAGCTACTGATGTTTAGACTTAATTTTGTATCCTTCTACATAACTGAAGGTGTTGATTTGTAGGGGTTCCCGGAAGGAGTTTTGGGGTCACTTATGTATAATATCATATCATCTGCAAATAGTGAAAGTTTGACTACTTCTTTTCCAATTTCTATCCCTTTGATCTTCTTTGATGTCTTATTGCACTAGCTAGGATTTTAAGTACTAAACTGAATAGACATGGAGAGAGTGGACAAACTTGCCTTATTACAGATTTCAATGGGAGTTTCTCTTCATTTAGTTTGATGTTGGCTGTAGGCTTGCTGTATATTTATTGCCTTTATTATGTTTAGGTATGTTCCTTATATCTCCACTCTCTCCAAGACTTTTATTATGAAGGGGTGTTGAATTTTGTTGAAGGCTTTTTCAGCATCTCATGAGATTATCATGTACTTCTTTTTCTTTAGGTTTGTTTATATAGTGGATTACATTGACAGATTTTCATATAGTAAACCATTCCTGCGTCTCTGGAATGATGCCTACTTGGTCTGGGTGGATGATTTTTTTGCATTTTATTTAACAGAATTTTATTGAGTATTTTTGTATCAATGTTCATGCATGAGATTGGTCTGTAATTTTCTTTCTTAGTAGTGTCTTTGTGTGGTTTGTGTACCACAGTAACTATAGCCTCATGAAAAGGATTTGGAAATGTTCTTACTGATTCTATTGTGTGTAACAATTTGTTAAGTATTTGTATTNAAATTAAAAACAAGCACTACCTGTTCTACCAGTTGACACTGGTTCAGGTCCCAGACCCCACACAGTGAATAAAAAAAATAAATATTTCTGTCATCTTTAGAAAGAAAAGGATCTTTGCAATGAAAGCTACATACCTAGCTTTAAAAGACTTGGTGATGACTATATAAAAAATAAAATGTTTGCAAAGCAAGGAAAATGTAGGGATATTTTTGAGACCTTCCCAGGATAATCAATGTCAGCAAGGTAATTAAATAGAGAGAAAATTGTGCAAGGAGAAATGAGTGAAGAAAAGGTAGTCACATGAAGTTTCACTAAGACAGAGACCAGAGGATGGACTGAAGAAGAGAAGGGAGTAGAATTGCTACCAGAGAAGACCACACACATCACTGTGAACACACTCTACTGATAAGGATATTTCTCATGGCTCCTTTCATGTCACGATTCCTCAGACTGTAGATAAAGGGATTCAACATGGGTGTGAGTACATTGTACATCACAGCCACAGTGACATCCTTGTCATTAGTTTTATTAGATGAAGGGACCAGGTATAGCCCAATAATGGTGCCATAGTACAGACAAACCACAGAGAGGTGAGAACCACACGTGGACAAGGCTTTGTAGATTCCCTTGATGGAGGGACTTCTCAGGATAGTGGCTCCAATGCGTCCATAAGAGACCAGGATGCATATGAATGGCAGAGTAATGGCCAGTGTACCTAAAAGAAGGATGACCAGCTCATTGACGGTGGTGTCTGAGCTGGACAGTTCAAGTAAGGCAGAGAGATCACAGAAGTAGTGGGGGATGGTATTTTCTTTAAAATGAGATAAATGAGCCAAGAGAAGGGTGTGAACAAGGGAATTAGCAAAGGACAAGGCCCAGGACGCAATTACTAGCAGGACACAGAGATTCTGACTCATAATGGTGGTGTAGTGCAGAGGGTGACAGATGGCCACGTACCTGTCGTAGGCCATAGAGGTCAGAAGGAAGCTGTCAACATTTGCAAGGGATAGGAAAAAGTACACCTGGGAAATGCACCCAGCATATGAGATGGACTGACTGTGTGTCAGCATATTCATGAGCATCTTTGGAACTGTGACTGATGAGAAAGAGATGTCTGTGAAGGCCAAGTGGCTGAGGAAGAAGTACATGGGGGTGTGGAGGTGAGAGTCCAGCCTGATGAGCAGGATGATGAGCAGGTTCCCCAGCACCGTGGTCAGGTACATGGCCAGGAACAGTGCAGAGTACATGCCTTGATCCTCTGGCTGGATGGGAAGTCCCAGGAGGATGAACTCAAACACAGTGCTCTCATTATCTCTCCTCATGATCTTCATCTTCTGTTTTAAATGAAAGAAGAAACAGGAAAGAATGATTTGGCTTGTACACTATAAAAGCATTTTTTGAATGACCTTATCAGAAAATAACATAGCTTGAACCACTTAGTATTTAAACTTAATACTTAATTTAACCTTAGCCACTGTTTTAACCTTAATACATATGTTTTTGTCACCGTAATGAGCTAGTTATTGTTTGGAAAGATATACTATTTCCCCAAATAGAAAACAACTGAATGCCTTTTAGAGGGAACAATGAAACATCAAAAAATTATCAAATCAGTTCCAGGTTATGGTTTTCATTATGACAATTTTAGATAAGAAATTAGTTGCATTGAAAAATGGTGCCAGCAAATCAAAAAAACAACATGATTTCAATTAAAGAAATAATGTAAAATTTGGGACGAGCAAATAGAAAAATCAACATGATTTTGATGGCTTTTGATCTCTTAATTTTTTAATGTCTCTTAAATGCACAAGCCTAATGCTTTATTTCCTTGAATTAAACCCAGATAGTGGAACCCAGGGAGGTTTTTGGATCTGAAGATCTGGGAATTTTAGCGAAAGCGACATATGCAAAGGGACAAAGTCTGAGGTGCATAAGTCTGTGCCAGTAGTATAAGCACCAAGAACAGCTCACACGTAGCTATGCATTATTCCCATAGCAGAGATGTTTCTCCACCCACGTGTTCACTCTGCCTTCACTCTTCCTAGGCTTCATAAAATGACCCTGACTCCATATTAACAACTTCAGCTCAAACCAAAGCATCTCATGCAAGTCCTGAATACTTGGGAGCACTTAGCTCTAGGACCACCACTTCTTAGACAAGCCAAGGCAATTCCTTGTGTTTTTCTAGCAAAAGAAATGTTGCCTGCTTTATTGTTAAACTGGGTTTGAAGCCAAAAATGGTTACATTTTACACATTTCCTATATGTTTTCTCCATTGCTAAACTGGAATTTTTCTGCCCCCTCATAATCATTTCCTATCCATGGGAGCAATCACTAAACAATACGAAAATGAAAATGATAAAATTAGAGTCAATCTCTTAGTGGCTGAGAGAGCTCTTGGTTGTATTCTAAGGGAAGACATGATTAATGACCAAGTTTTTCTCTGTGAGGGGGTGGGTTCTCACCATTTGCCTCTTCATTCTTTCCAGGCTTTAAATACAGTCAATATGTCAGTTCTCCCAACTTGGACAAAACAAACTTTGAAATGCCTATATTATCCTTCTCACTCTGTTAAAAATGAAGTTGATGCATTATTTCCTTAAATTGATTATAATTTATTTCTTATTCATTTCTGTGTTAGTAACAATTACATTATCATAACAAAAATGTTAGTTATCTATCTGCATCTGGTAGATTGTTTCTAATTATTTGTTCTTTTGAGCAATATTGCAATAAACAATAGTATTCTTATGTCATTTTATATACTATATATGATGTATTATAAATGGGTTTAAAGAAATGCATCCATGGTTTTGAGACTATGTCAAGTCACAAGAGGACAAGGTGATGAAGAAGCTGATATACATTTTATGAAGGTTCTTTAATGGAAGATCCTGAATAGAAAGACTATAAAAATTTTGTTCTAGAAAAATGTTTGGAAAAAACAGTTCTAGGGACTCTGAGAAACAAGAAAAACTCAAAGTAATGCCAACCACAGAAACTTATAGTTTGGAGGACATTTAAGGAACAGGAAGATAGGATGTCTAATTTGCTATGATAGAAAGTTTCTACCTGTTCAAGAACAGTAACATCTGAGAAAATGAAGGAGTAGAAAATGTGAAATGGCTTGCTGCCTGCCAGGTCAAATGCAGATGGGAACAAACCAAAAATACTAGCTGGTGTGTGAACATCAGCTATTGCAGCAAAATCACAGAGATTTGGGGAGAAATCTGAAGAAAACACATTATAAACTGTGTTGAAGGGAAATCTGAGCAAATAAGATGTTTTCTTGCTTTATTTTCAGAAGTCAACATATGATAATATTAAGAAAAGAGTATTCAATGTAGTTTTGTTTTGTCCTTTTATCTCAATACTTGGATAGTTTCTCAGTACAGAGTAAATTACTCTCTAGGGTGGTGTTTGTGATTTGATGGTGTGATCAATGAGATTTGAAATGCATACTAGACAGAGAGACAGATTCAGAGAGAAAGAGTGTGAGAGAGAACAAAACCTATGCAGTGAAGCAGATGAATGTACATTCTATTCCTGATCTGACAGGCCCACTTAGATGATGAATACAGATACCTTCTGCTAAAAGTATGAGGAGGCTCTTCCATTTCTTCTAGAAAGCACACTATACAGAGAAAATGTGGGATCATCTGAAGCATTCACTTATCCATTGCAACAAACAGAAGAGTAATCATTCCAGAAACAGACATGATAGATACATAATTATATAAATTGTCCATATCTCCTGAGAAATCCATGTGAGCTCAACCATGTAGAGGACATGGAATGCAATCTCTTTCCCCAGATCCCAATTAGAGGAACATAGAATAAGATTGCTTCATTGTCATTGACTCCCTTAGGAAAATAACTCTTTGAAATAGACATGAGAATCTATTTACACTTGATAAATAAAAACAGTAACCAAAGAAAGATTTCCCATCACTTTGTCCTGTTTAAAATATGACCGCTGTGTTTATTTCACATTTAATAACAAATACACACACAGACAGACACAGTAAAGGAGAAAACAGACTCTAATATAATTTTAGGTATAATATTCTAAATGGGCATATTACCACATCCAAAGATGGTTAGCCTACATAATAATAAGGAAACATGTGTGGAAATACATGGGAATTTCTTCCATTTAACATCAAGAAATTGGAAATTTACTCCTGAATACACCCTTTGAAAACACTGGTCTACATTACGTTGGAACTCTTAGCCACTTTTAAAAATGAAATACTACTGTGCTATTTACCATTGAATACATGCCTTGTTAAGGGTTATGCATTGAGCCATCAGATTTATTCCCAATGATACTTGCACATGTACAAATAGAGGCAGACTAAAGTTTGTAGTAACCTTGTTCATAAGAGCAGAAAATGTTCAACAACATATAAATTTGATGTTTCTATGTTGTAAATTATGGGGGAGAGGTGTGGGTTGTGTTCCCAGTGCCTGGCTCCCAAGCCCCCAGCTGCTGGCCCACTCAGCCGCTGGTTGCTTGCTTATGCCCGAAATAAACACATGAGAATGGTATTCATTTAAACACTGCCTTGCCCATTATCTCTTGCCTTTTCTTGGCTATCTCTCACATCTAAACTAACCCATTATAAAAGTCTGTATGTCACCACGAGGTGGTAATCTTACCGGACTGTTCTAAGATACATCCGGCTGCTGTGGGAGCTTCATGGCGACTGCCTCTCTCACTTCCTTTCTTCCCAGCTTCCTCTTTTCTTTTCCCCGCCTATCTAAGTCCTGCCCTATCAAATGGCCCAGGCAGCTTTTTTATTTAACCAATCAAAGCACAGAAATACAGATGAACCCTCCTTCATTTCTACATAATGAATAATTTAGATCAATTGGAATACAATTTAACTGATAAAAAGAAATATAATGATGAAGAAAAATAGGGCCACAACAGTATGGAAAAATAGAAATAAATTTTTTATATTTATAAATATTAGTAAAAATAAATGCTAATACAAACTGTATAAATTTAGATGTTGAAGCCCTAACTGCATATATAGTTATACTTGAAAATGTGACCTACTAATTAATATTAAAGAAAACCATGAAGATAGGTCCCTGATACATTGAGATTAGTGTGTAGTTTGTTTGTGTTTTTACTCTTTGATTTTTGGAGGGCCTGCTACCCTGCTACCAAATAAATAAATGGGGTCTTATTGTGATTTGTGAATATCTGGCCTTAACATAACTTATTTCTAGCCATAAGTTAATAACATAACTTATTTCTTCTTAACTTAAATTATTCCATCTACCTTTTTGTCTATAGGTTTTTAACCTTTTTCTATTTCTGCACATCTTTTCTTTCCTTCTTATTCTGTGTCTAACTGTTGGGCTGCATAGCTGGTCCATAGCAACCTCTTCTCCTCCTTTTCCTGTTCTCCTTCTATTTATTCTCCCTGCCTGGCAGCACCATGCATCCCTGCACTGCATAGCTATTCACTGTTCAGATATTTATGAAACCAATAAGATGTTCTAGGTAGGCAAAGTAACACAGCTTCACAGAGTTAAACAAATACAGCAGAAAAGAGTGTAATGCCTCTTTGCATGATTAAACAAGTATTCCACAGAATAAACAAATGTAACATATCTTTGACTAGCATTACACATTTCCAGTTTTGTCTAAATAAAACTGAGATGATGTAACTTCAATACAGTAAAACTACCTACAACAAAAACAGTTATCATAAAGAATTAATTTAAAACATTCAGTCAATTTGTATTCAGCAAATTCTGAGAAAATACTCCATTATCTATCTTATCTTCATGATTCCAAAGTTTTGTACCTAATTTATTTTCTATTATAATTAAGGAAAATTATAATTCTAAGTATTTAGTCTTTAAGTCCATCAGAGTACACAGAAATGATGTAATATTGCCTAATAACAGAGACATTTGGTTGCCTGGACAGTTGCCCAAACTTCCCCTGCACTGTTAGGGCATCTATTTTAGGCTTACAAACCTAGAATAACTGGAAGACTTTTTAGTGAAGCAGAATTTGAAGGATCGTCCCACCTGAACTAAACTGAAAAGTTCATCAGTCCCTTTCCTCTATGTCATTAAAGATGTCTGGCAGACTCTTATGAGAAACAAGAAACCTGAAGGGCAAATCTCACCTTGTTTTGGCAAAAATTCAGCTGTCACTTTCCTGTGGGTCCTATATGTCCAATTTGAACAGCACATTATCAACAATCAAGGCAAAAGCAGATTCTTGCCCAAATGAATAGCCTTGCCACTGTGAAAGCATACTCCATATGAACTATCCTTGATGTCCATCATCCTTGTATGAAATGAATTGGTGCTGCCAAGAACAGATGTGTTTCATTGTCATAATAGTCCCACAATAGCCTAAATGGAGTATAACAAAGTAAAGGCAGTAATGCACATACTCTGTGTGTGCTGGGAACTGGAACTGAATCCAGAAGAAAAGAGGTATATGCATGCTTTTTGTCCACACTTATAGTATGTGAGACTATGTCCAAAGTGGACAAGTATCTTAAAAACTGTTAGCTGAAGAAGTTCCCACAACATCTCCCCCTTTTCTCTAAATAAGAGAGTTCTAAGCCTAATACAAAACTATATAGAATAAGAACAAATATCAAGTCCAGAGAAAAGAAGAAGCAAATATATATATATATATATAAATTAGAGTTACAGCCAACATGAATAACATTAAACAAGAAACATATGCTAAATGTTTCAATAGGCATTTTATCCTAAGAAGGCTACGTCTTATATTAAAAATGGGTTGGTTAAGTCATGAGAGAAAAGTAACTATGACTGTCTAGTCTTTAACCTCATCAAAGACCTGAGAATG
>JAQHUG010000829.1:79530-108598 GCA_028555095.1 Dicrostonyx torquatus | reverse complement strand
TTAAAAAAAAAAAGATTTTTCATGTGTATGGTGTTTGCCTGTAGGTATGTGTGCAATGCCTGTGGCAGCCAGAAGAGGGTGTTGGAACAAAAGTTACAGATGGCTGTGAGCCACCATGTGGGTCCTGGGAACTGAGCCCAGGTCCTCTGGAAGAGTCAAAAGCACTTAACCTCTAAGCATCTCCAGCTCCAATTTTTTATAATGGAAGTTGGGAATACAATTTCCTGCTTGTCTCACACAAAAACGGCTACAATATACTAACAACAATATCTAGTGGTGGTTATTGCCTTACACAAGATCCTGATAGCCCAGGCTGGCCTGACCCGATCTTGAATCCAACACCTAAGATCCCAATCCCAGTGTTAAGCCTGAGCCACTGTACCTCAGTCTTTGGTAGGTTTTACAAGATGACACGGGCTGGTGTCAAATGCAGTAACTGATAAAGTGGAGGTGTGGCTGGAGAGCATGTGCTGCTCTTGCAGAGGACCCCGCCTGGTTCCCAGAAGCCATCTTAGGCAGCTCACAACCCCTCTGTCTCCATAGAACTAGGGATGTGCACTAATGCACCCACACCCATGTAAAACAGAAATGGCTGGATGGTTCAACTGATGGTCTTAAAATCTGTGTGTGGTGAGTGGATGCCTGACTACCCAGAACCCACAGACCCAGGAGAGAACCAACTCTCAAAAGCTGTGCTCTGACTTCACACACTAATACAGCTTTTAAAACCTACGAGGATGAGCTTGATCCTCAGCCACTGTCTAATTCCAGCACCAGGATGTGTGGGAAGGAGAAATCATAGTGAAGACCTGGTCTCAAAAACAAAACAAACAAAAAAATAGGGGGGAAAAAAACCCAAAAACACAAGCCCAAATGGTTCACAATGATGACCATTCAGAGCTGAGACAAAACATAACTTCACCAAACCCTTAGAATAAATTCTAGGTCCTTTCATTGTGAGCCCTTGGGCTTCCCAGCTACTGAGCCTATCCTTGCACGAGGTTCTCCAACAGACGCCAGGAAAAATGTCACCTCTCTCTATCCAGTGGAGCACATGACAAAAGCCTGTCTGTCAGTGCTGGGCACATAACAAGCAGACAATTCCTAACCCAGCAGCCTCACATCAGTTTGTACAAGTTTTCATCAGGAAAAAGTGCCCATAACGTGTTAAAGAACAATGACAAAAACCGTCCATTACTCACCAGAGCCAAGTGTGGGTGCTTACTTATACCCCACCCCATCACTGGGAGGTAGAGCAGGAATTAATGTCATCTCTACACCCAGGACATAAGATTTCAGGGCTAGCCTGGGCTACAAAAGAATCAGTCTCAAAAAGACAAGGGAGCTTACCATCTTGAATAACTTCTTCATCAGAATCTCCTTTTGTCTTTGAATACTCCAGGGTGTAAGAGAGGCCATTACAGCCCCTGGTTCGCACACCAACTTTCAGACCCACCTGAAAAGAATTGAGAATTTGTGTGATGACTTTGTGTGAATCCCATCAGTGACGTGAAATTCTCCTCTGTATGCTGTGAATATGTTTTATTACCACTGGTTAATAAAAAAGCTGCTTTGGGTTGATGGCAGTGCAGAATAGAGCAAGGCGGGAACTCCAAGCAGAGAGAGGAGAAAAGAAGGTGGAGTCAGGGAGACACCATGTAGTCATTGAAGGAGACAGATGCTGGGCGTAACCTTACTGGTAGGCCACAGCCCTGTGGCAATACATAGATTAATAGAAATGGGTTAATTTAAGATAAGAGTTAGCCAGAAATATGTCTAAGTCATTGGCCAAGCAGTGTTGTAATTAATATAGTTTCTGTGTGTAATATAGTTTCCTGGTCTGGGCGGCCAGGAAACGAACATGCAGTTTCCGCCTACACAGTACCTGCTTGGGAGGCTGAGGTACAAGGACTGTGATATAGTGGTATATTATTTGTGTTTTAATAAATAAAGCTTGCCTGAAGATCAGAGAGCAAAGCAATCATACTTGACAGCCATAAAGGCCAGGAATGGTGGCACACATACCTTTAATCCAAGTGGGAGGCAGAGGGATCTCTGTTAGTTCAAGGTCACCCTGGGCTACAAGATTCAATCTAAAAGAGAAACAGAACTCACACAAAGGTGATCCCAAACACTAGGGAGGTGGAGACAGGAGTAATATGGCTGGGCGGAGAAAGGAACTCAGTGGAGAGTGGAGTATGTGGTGTGGAGTTTTCAGGATTCATGGAGACAGGATCATGACTATTTTTGGTCTGAGGTAGAGGTAAGAGCCAGTGGCTGGCTGCTTTGCTTTTCTGACCTTCAGGTTGAACCCCAACATCTGTTTCTGGGTTTCTATTATTCATGATACACTGTGGCAGGCTGGAGCCAGCCCAGGTAAGGTGCACATGGTCTTGAGACAGTCAATGTGGGTTCCATTAGTAAAGGGCACAAGAACCTACGGCAGATTCCTAGAATGCAGATGAAAAGGCCCGGCACAGTGACTCTGGGGAGGGGCGCAGATGGCCACCTCTGCGCCTTCCCCCTGAAGTCCAGACCAATGAGAAACTGTGTCTCGAACTAGGATGGGTGACCCCTGAGGTTGACCTCTGGCCTTAGACACATGCACACAAACACGAAGGTACTAATAGAAATGCATACCTACATACAAGGATAACAAACAAATTAAAAGAAAGAAGGCAACCTTTGATATTACCACTATTCATTTTCAGTGGTAAGTAACAGGTTCCTGGTTATAAAATGCCCTACAGGAAGAACAAATGTCACGGGAACAAGCACTTACGACAACACAGGAAAAGCGCACAGGAAGGACTGACTGCACAAGCCCCACAGTCCAGGAAGGCGGCTTCTCTGTCTCTCCAGTCCTGGCTGTGTCTGCATAGTTTTACTATAGCATATTAAAAGTTTTACTCTATCTATGGCTTTACATAGTTCATGGCATCTGCTTTCTTAACTATAGTTTGGAAGTAATGGGAGCACAATGCTCTCTCTCCTGTATCCATGAATATTCCTTTTTTTATAGTGCAGGAGGGCCGCAAACCCACCTATTTCATCCTTCAAAGTGCTGGGATTGCAGGGGAACTGCCGCACCTGGCTTTTCATTTACTTCTTAAACACAGGGTCCACAAATGGCGCCAACCTGCTGTGTAGCCAGCTTCTACCTCCAGAGGCTGGGGTGATGAGCTCAGACACCACCACATCTGGCTTTGTCTTTTCTCCTTTTGGTTTTTTGAGGCAGGGTTTCCTCTTTGTAGCCCTGGCTGTCCTGGAACTCGATCTGTAGACCAGGCTGGCTTAGAAATCAGAGACTCACCTGCCTCTGCCTCTAAAATGCTGGGTCACCTCATTTTTTTTAAGGGCATTTGATGGTAGATTGCTTTTAAAACCTGGGCTTCCTTTAAGAGGTTTTGTTCCGCTTTGTTCTGTGAGGTACTTTCTGGAGGCTTCCATGGTTAGTGAGCACTGAGGTTTGTCCTGTCACCTGGCTCCAGTTCAGGAGCTTCCATTCTAAGGCAATCTGGTAAAACACCCCAAAAGACCAGAAAGCCAAAGATCATAGAAGTTTAAAACATGTGTGTGTATGTGGGTGGGGGTGGGGAGGGTGAGAGGGTAGAGGGGTGACAGGAGCTGATACAGAGGCTGTGGAGGCTGTGCTTACTGTCTTGCTTTGGTCCTTACTTACTTACTTAGGATGACCTGGCTGGGGATACAACCAGCCAAAATAGGCTACCCTCAACTAATGGCAAATTAAGAAAATGCCCCACTGGCCTGCCTACAGCCAGATCTTATGGAGGCATTTTTTCCATTGAGGGTCCCTCCACTCAGATGACTCCAGCTTGAGTCAAGTTGATGTAAAACTAGCCAGGACAGCACATGACTGGTTTTCTAACGACATCTACCTACACTCTCATCTTGGTCTAAACCAGGCCCTACTATACTCAGTCCTGTCCCACCAGGGCACTGCAATCCTGAGAAGCCCTGTCAGGTGTGCTTGCTTCATGAGCTTGATTGCAAAGCTTAGACTGAGGGAATTGATTATTCTGACTGGGAGTATTCTGGGGTGCAGGCTTTAATTTGTCTCTGTGATAAGGAAGTCCTTAAGAGAACAGGAGCCCACACAGAGCGTGCAGACAGGGTGCGGGGTGCAGCTTCGCATCAGGTTTGCCTAGCATGTCTGAAGTCCTGTGCTCACTCCCAGAAACAAAAAGCAAAAGCAAACACAAACCCTCCTCAGTCTCTGAAACTCAGTTTTCAGCAGCATGGCAGCTCACACCTGCAACCCCCAGCACTCACGAGGAAGAGAGGGTGGATTACCCATGAGTTCAAAAGTAGCCTAGTTTCCATAGGGATTGTTAATGCTGTAAATTACACCAATGAGAACAAATACCTTACAATCCTACAAGGCTAATTTCAGTTTTTGGTCAATTTATGTGCTAGAAAGTTCAGACTCAGAACACTGACACCTGTCAACATTTAACAGCCTTTAGGATGCAGTCATGAAGTACAAGAGAATCTGGAAAACAGAACCAGAACCACTCTTCACAGCCACAGCCTGAAGCAACTGCACACAGGGATGACCCTGTGGGCATGGAAAGCCAGGCTTCCAGGTCTAGGACGCTGGGCCTGGCTCAATTCACCTACAGCTGGTAAATTATATCTGCGGCCAACAGGAAAACCCAGATACCTTTCACACAGAGGATCAGTTGGACAAGTCAAACCTACTCAGCGGAATACATTCAGTCATTAAAGGGGGGACCTTTAACAAATGATCTGGAAGACTGAATTATTAGGGTAAAACGAAGTGTAACCAAGCATGTTCTGTATGCTGTCATCTACAGAAGAAGCGAGAGAGATGGTACCATGCAGGCCAGTGGTTCCCTAGGAGAATTTTTGTTTGTTATAAGTGAGATACTCCACAACATCCTCCAGCCACCCTAAGGCATGCAGTGGAGACAGGGGAATGCCCAGCTACTAAGCACACAGCCAACCTCAGGCTGCATCTGGCATAAGAGTGACAATGTGGAATCTAGATGTCTAGAGCTTTGAGCAGTGAGAAGCTGCTTTCTATGGAAAAGCTCCCTGTGTGATTCAAGAATTTGGGTACAGCTCCCTGTACTTGTCTGGCATGAGTGAAGCCAGGAAGTTGACACCTTAGCAATGTAAAAACTAACAACAACAACAAAAACAATTTAATTAATGAAAATATACTATTTGTAACAAAATACATCTGTCCTGAGAACAAAACAGAACTTTTAGCTCTGCCAACCCTTCCGCAGGTGTTACTTACGTGCTCTGGCTTGTCTTTAAGAAGTTGTTTTATCTTGTTCACAGCTGAGGGGGTCTGGAAAAAACAAACAGCTGTTAGGCTCATCCTCTGAAGCACAGACAGGAAGACACCCCCCCACACACACACAAAGCCTGGTGTAGTGCATGCCTGCAGGCTTTCCTAGAGAACCAGATGGATTTCACCCCGCAAAGGAGACACTGCGAAAGCACACTCCTGCCCTGACAGAAGCCCACCTTTCCTTGTGAGACCATATTCTGGCATCTACTGAACGGCCTGTAACAAGGCACAGATGCTCATGAATAGCGCCCATCAATGGAAAAGTCAACTTTTGGGTGTTCTCCCTGTTGGTTCAATCCCCTTCAGATCCGTCTGAATGCACGGCTGGAGAGCTGCTCCTGGGCACAGATATCCAGTGTGGGTCAGCACATACCTGGACATGTAGGTGAGCAGCCATGCTCCTCAGTGACAGAACCATCTATGTAGCTAAGAATGCAGTTCAACCTAGCCTAGTGGTCTTCAGCAGGACAAAGTGTCCTGATGTGCCTTGTCCTCAGGTCAGTGTCACCAGTCCCACCTTCCTGTAGAGGGTGCTGGGAACCTATTCTGATCTGCACTGCTCCTGGGCTGCTTCCTAGGTATGTCCCAAAGGCAGACACTTTAAACAGTTTTTTCTAACATTTGGCTTCCTACTTAGGATAAGAGGGATAATCCCCTTTCCTAGAATTCCTGTGAAGACTAATACTGAATTCAGGGAAGGCGGCCTAGAGAGGATGGAGCACAGTGCAAACTGGTACCTACTGTAACAAAGGTGAGAGAAATCACAGTAAGAAAATGATGTCCTCTGTACTTGTGTTTATTGCTGAGGAGAGAGATCATAGGCCTGGCCCTAGATCAGAGCTGACTTACAGGCTTGGACAGATGATGAAGTACAAACACAGCGTGGAACCAAATCAAGAGTCACAGAAACAATGCAGAAAGTACAGCATCAACAATGAAGTAAGAAGCTGTGCACTGCAAGCCGAGTTCAATCTCCATAAAACAAAACAACAAACACGCTGGCCTGGTAGGGCAGGGAGGGGGGCGGGCAGGCAGTCATGCCCACTTGGGGGGTTTCCGGTCAGTGGGAGACCCTTTCTCCAGACTAGGGAAGGTGGAAAGCTCCTGAGGAATGGAGAATACTGGAGACGCTCTCCAGCCTCCACACATACGCATACATGTACACCTGCACATACAAAAAGAAAGCAATATAGTATGCTTAAAACAAATAGATGCTGTTTAGTGCACTATTTTAAGTTATTCAATGTCAGTGTGGGCTGTAAAGTCCTGACCCTCAGTTACAGTGCAGACAGACTGAACTGGCACAGACACAACGTGAAGGGTAGAAGAAAGGAATGCCAACCTCAAGGAGTTAACAAAGCACTCATTAAAATCAACCACAAGCGGGGTGTGGTGGTCCATCCTTTAATCCCAGCACTTAAGAGGCAGAAACAGGTGGATCCCTGAGTTAAAAGCCAGTCTGACCTACAAAAATGAGTTTCAGGACAGCCAGGACCACAACCATCTCAAAAGGAAACAGCCAGGCAGTGGTGGTGCACACCTTTAATCCCAGCACTACGGAGGCAGAGGCAGGTGATCTCTGAGTTCGAGGCCAGCCTGGTCTACAAGAACTAGTTCCACGACAGGCTCCAAAGTTACAGAGAAAGCCATCTTGAAAAAACAAAAACAAGAAAACGAACACACTCCTAACTGTGATGTCCAGCAGACTGAATTATAAGAAGACTTTGGTTATTTGGCAACTTCTAATTATCACAAAGCAAGCTAATTACAGGTGATTTTATTACATCTTGCCATTATCTGTATTTCTCATAAAGTAAGACTACACCAATAAGACATTTAGAGGTAAAGCCAAATAAAAGACACTACAGTAATAAGGAATATAAGGCAACAAGAGAAACTGATAGTCAAGCCCCTGCTTCTAAGTCCTTGAGATTTGAGTATTGGTGAAACGAAGCTCCATGAACTTCAATGGAGCAAGAGGAAGGAGACCTTGCCTTTGCTCCTTAACTGCACCTTAGCTGTCAGGCTGCTTTTCTCAGGAAAAGCCACTGTGCACAAGGGATGCAGAGTGTCACCCTAGTCCCAACCTAGGGTACTGCTATCCAATGACATCATATGTCAGAATATACCAATATTCGCTGTTTCACCTTTGAAGTGGCTGCTCTACAATGTGGATCCAGAAAAGAAATAATTTTTAAATGTTAACTTATTTGGGAATTAAATAGTTATGCAGATTTAAAAGATGCTAATACATTTTTAAATTATCTAAACTTAATTTCAGAAAGAAAACCATTTTAGTAAAAGTAAAAGGTTTATCAAAGATAAATAGAACTTTAAAAATATGCTTATTTATTAAACTTCGAAGCCGCTGCCCACAGCACTGCCATCCCATTCTTCCAGTTGTACACGTTCACGGGCACATTTCCTAGTCTTTGTCAACAGAACAGGACTTAGAGCATTCACTAGCTGTCCTTGTAGAGGACCTGACTTTAATTCCCAGAAACCACATGGGGCCACCACCATCTGTAACTTCAGTTTCAGGGAATCCATTGCTCTCTTCTGAACCCTGGGGACACCAGGTACTCAGGGTACATATACATACACGCAAGCAAAACAAGCACAGACATAAAACAAAAAGCTTAGGAAATGCATGACCTAGAGAGAAGTGTTTGTTGGAGCAAGAACGTGAAGGAGAGCCTGGGTTTCGAGCGTACAGGCCAAGGTGACGATGAAGCCTTCTGGACCTGAGTTTTATTCCCATAAAGCTTTCTAAGTTACCTAGTTTGGATTTACAAATCAGTAGGTTTTCCTTTCTTCTCAAGTCTTAGAAAACATTTAAACAGTAGCTGTTTATACTCCTGGCTACTGGGAAGCTGAGGCAGGAGGATCATGAATTTGAGGTCAGCCTGATCTACACTGCTAGGTTTTTCTCATAACAAGTTCAACACAGCAAGTAAAAGCAAGGCATGTAGACAGAACCACACAGGCATTTGGCTGCTAATGTTCACATCTTGTATACAGGGAGACACACAATGGGGAAATGACATTAAAAGGACCTGAATGTTTCTGAGCCGCTGTCAAAGGACCAAAACAGATCTTAACTTTGCTGTGTTCATCCCTGGGGAGCTCTTACTAAGTTCTCAGCTAAGAGGGACTGACAGCTGAAACTGGCAAGTGACTCTCCTGACTTTGCCTTGTTCTGGAGACTCTCAACTATGTATTCCAGGCTGGTCTTAACACCCGACCCTCGTGCTCCTGCCCGAGTGGAGTGAACAGCTATTGTTCAGCTGAAGGAACTATTCTGGTTAGTTAAAAGAATTGAATGGGGTTGACTTGCTGGGGGTGGGGCTGCCCCTTTCTGTTTTAGATACAGCACTGTATTTGGTCCTAGATAGAAGGTAAGTGACTCCCTTGACTCCAGGCCTATGTGCACGCCTTGGCAATGATGAGGTCTCTCCTGAAGTCCATCGCAAAACTGGCAGTTCCCTACTGTGTCTGCACCCCTACATCAGCTCAACCTGACTTCCCCAAGAAATTCCTCAACAAGTAAGGACTCAGAATTCAGATTACTGAAATACCCTAAAATCTAGCAATGTCAGCTCCTGTGTAAACCATAGAAACATGGTTACTTACGGGGACAACATCTTGAAGATGTTTTAAAAAATTATTAAAGGTCTGGTGAGATGGTTCACCAGGTAAAAGAATGTGCTTCCACACTGAGGACCACACGATGGGAGATGAGAATGACTCCCAAGCTGTCCTCTGACCACACAGTCACCAAGGCGCATGTGCCCACATATGTGCATACACCTTAAATAAGTGTAAATTTAAAATACTCAAAACCACAAACCAAAAATTATTTCAAGGCTGTTTTTGCTGTCAGAATGCTGGGAAATGCACTCCAAGTGAATGCTTCAGCTCTGCTCCACAGTAGGGTAACTGGGTGGCCATGGGAGCCCAGGCCCATCCTGCTCCCACCCCAGCACTGGGAGTACAAGTATGCACCACCCCCAACCCTAGCTGTTTTTATCTAGGACCTGGAGAGGAAACTCTGGCCCTCATGCTTCAGAGCACGTCTGCCAGCTGACCCACCTCCCCCACCCCGGTGTTTGTTACCCATCATGCTTTTAGTCTTACAATTCTGTAGTTTAGGTATAATTAAATATTTGCAGGGGCTGCTAAATTAATGATGATGCGAGAGCTAACGACTGAAAAACTTGAAAAAAAATCACTTTGCATGGAGTACATAATACCTTGGTAAAAGATTCTCTTCCTCCTCAGACCCTAGCAACTACTCTGCCTCTGGACGCTGTAGTTCTCCAGGTAACAACTTCTGACTGCAAGCATGTAACAGCTGCTGTCCCAAAGGTCTCTGGGTCCTACTCCAGAGAAGTAACAGGCCCATACCTGTGTCCCTCAGGCCCTCAGTCAGGTGGCACCGGGAAGCTAACGGCGAACGAGCTTCTCTGCACACACGGATACGGCCCCATCATGTACTCTCAAGTTGAGCTTTGCGCAGCACTAGCTCTGCCTTGTGCACCGACGGGGATCGGGCTGCCTGTCAGCCAGCAGGTGTTCAAGTTCTTTATTCTTCAGTCACAACTCACTCTGGTCCCTACAAACTCAAGTCTACTTAGTAACTCCTGGAAACATGGGGTGGGAAGGAGCCCATTCTCCCTGGATGTTCTCTGCAAGCATCCAAGGGTCCTTGCACTAACGTGGTGAGCAGGAGCCATTCCTCGTTTGTAGATAGTAGCCGTCACCAGTCTCACCCCCTCCCCCCATGCCAGCCCATCAATTCTCTCCGGGGTTAACAGCTGAAAGAAATAAGTGGCGCCCACGTTTTCGAGTCACACCTGCCCTTGCCGTGGCTCACCTCTAGCGGGACTCTAGGGCAATTGTCCCCTGTCAAATTCCCGCTGTCAGGGCGCGGCCCGCAGTATCTAACGCTTTCCTATAAGTTTGCTTTGGTGTGAGAGTGTCGCCCCCCCCCCAGCTTTCCGCCTGTGATCATCACGCGGCTTTTGCATGTTACATGCTAGGGTTCAAATGTTTACCAAACACCCGAAACACACGCGTAGTCGGCACCACCAGCCAACAGGCAGTGGGGCTGTTCCTCATAGCCGCTCCGCCGCCGAGGAAGGAGGTTCAAGGACAGTAACGTGAGGGACGGGATGACAGCCTACAGCTGAGACAGGGAATGCGGAGAGTCTGTGACCTGCCATCTGCTGTGACCATTCATAAGGGAGCAGAGCACAAACGGACAGAGGTCTGTGCAAACGAGGCGACATTGCGGGTAAGAATGGGCTACGGAGGGAGGAACCCAGGCAGCTCATTTACTTCTTGTCACAAAACATAGCAGGGCTTCATAATGTGTGCTGAACAAAGGGGCACCTCGAAAGTTCCCAGGTAACATAACATTGCCAAGGGGAAAACCTGCCTGGGCACTGACTTTGAGGATTCTGCTCTGAGTGAGAGGAGAGACAGCCGGATTCCATAGTGTGCCTTGCGGAAACAGAAACGAGCCGGCTCTAGGAAAAGCAACTGAGACTAACTGGAGGGCCCGACACTGACCTAGCACAGAAAGGCTCCCGACTTGGTCCCGGCTCCCTTCTATTTTACTTCACTTATTTGGCGACAGCCCCTGTTAGGACCCTGGACGGGGCAGATTCCCGGCCTCACGCGGGGAGGATCCTAAGCCGTCCTCCGCGGCGCCACCCCGCGTGACCTTCCTCTCGGAACGCCGTGACCTCGGAGGTTGCTGCCCGGGTCAGCGCGCAGCCCGCCGGGCTGGTGCGAGCCCTAGTCTGCGGGCTAGGCCCGCCCGGTACCCCGGGCCGCCGCCTCCCGCCGCCGCGACTCACCAGTGTGAGCGCCGCCCGCGTGGGCTGTAGCTTCCTCTTGCTCACGGCCCTAACGGTGGCGCGGACCAACGACGCCGACATGGTCACGTCGCGGCGCCCGCAGCCTTGGGCCGGAGCGTGACCCCTCAGCCTTGCTCCATGGACACGGCTGGCTCTTTGACGCCACAAGCTCCTGCGCAGGCGCCGCAGGCTCCGCCCCGCCCCGCCATTGGACAGCCGGGTGAGTGACGGGCTGGGCCGTACGCCGTCACCTCTGACGAGGCGCGGACGGTGACCCGTGACCTTGCGGGCTTCACGGTCGGCGTGCTGCCGGAAGTGGAATGGCTTCTTACGCGGGGCGCTCGCTAACGGGAGGCGGCGAAACTCGAGACGGAAGCCGCTCCGATGGCGGAACGAGCGGATCGAGACGCCGTGCGACAGTTTCCGTTATTGAAACGTCACACTGTGTAGTTGGCAGCTTGAAACCCGAGTACGTGACCTAGCAGCCCCGCGACCGACGGGGACGGAAACCCTGGCAGGATGGCTTTACCGAGCCCGGTCCCGGTCAGCTAGCCTCCTTTCCTGCGGGCGGTTCATTTGACCAGCCGCACGCACGCAAACACAACTTCCCTCTGGGCCTGTGAGATGAGCTTTCATCTTTTATCTCGGGGCAGCAGCTGCCTTGGGGCTGGCACTGGGAGGGCGTGGGGCATGGTGGAGGACTTCGCCAGCTCGAACCACCCTCCGGGTTCCTGGAAGGCTGAGCTGACTAGAGGGGCAGTTTCCTTTTCCAGGCTGGAAACCCAACGGCCCACCCTAACGGGGCTTTGACAGTACAATGTTGTACGTTGCCTCTGCATTGGAGCAAAGAGCCGGAACGCCATGGTCAACTATTTTTAATGCCTGTAACACTGAGCGACACTCACTAATCTATCTTGAGAGGGTCTGTTCCACTTGGGAAATCCGCCCCCACGCCCCACTTAAAATAGAAGTCACCTATCAAGCAAAAGACAAAACAGACTGAAGTTGTTTTTAAGGACACTGGAAAAAAAAACAAACATCTTTTGTTTCGTTAGCGAGAGACTGCTAACAAATGAAGATGGGAGTTTCCAGGACTCCTGCTGTAAAAGCTGGATTCCGACTTTGTGTTGTTTCCGAAAGAACACGGCTGCGGGCACTGAGATCACTTGTGAAGACAGCTTTGACAGGGCTGCTGCCTAGAGAAGGGCCGAGTCCTGAGCACTATTTTCTCATCTGCTGGCAGACATGCTTCACTATCCCATAGACTCACCTTAATTAAGCCATGGAAACCCTCGACTGCCGGACAGACTCTCTCTTAAGAATCAAAACAAAATGTCAGAAACCTTTGTAAGGATAGACAAAAACATGGCAATTCTGTTTCCTAATTTAAGGGAAAGTTAAAACACACACACACCCAAAAAACAAAACTAACAACCCAAGTAGAAAATAACTACCAGGGATAAACGTTGGTCTGGTTGCGTATTTCTTTTCTGCTCTAAGGGCAGAGAACCAACACTAGAGCTTTTCCAGGAAGGTGTGGCTGTCTAGGCCAGAGTGGCATGCTGTCACTTCACAGCAGGAGACAAGGGACAACAGCTGCTTGTCCCGTAGCCGGTGGTCACCGTTTTTATTTACCATGATTTCCAAATTCTCTTAACTCTTCCGTAAGTGCACTTACATACATCTTCCAAGTCCTTCCAGTCGTGGGGATGTTCTCAGCAAGAGCTCTCAGTCCCCAGTCTCCTGCCTCTGCAGCTCAGACCCAGCACACACAGCTACAACCCCATAGACATCACAGGGCACCTCATAGGCATCATGTTAAGGACATTTGTACTGTCCCAGATCCTTGATTGATTTTTCAATGAGGCTTCTTTTATATAATATAATTATAATGTAATATAATAAAATAATGTGGATAAAATTACAGGTTGAAAGTTCGATTTTATTTTAAAATGATAAATAAACCGAGGCATAGTTTGACTATGTACTATTTCAGAAAGGCTTGTGAAGTTAGAGAAACAGTTCAGAGAGGGCTCCAGTCAGACCCAGAAGGATGCCAATCAAACTTGTGACTGGCAGAGACGAGACCGCCTCTTTGATCTTCAGAGGTTTGTAATAGATCTCCACCGTAATTTCTGATCGTAAAAGGTAAAAAGCATTTTTATTCTGTCATTTTCCCCTTGTAATTTCCTTTTTTAAAAACCGGCAAACAGGACTACTTGTTTTCATGACTTCATTTTTATGAACACAACAGTTCTGTGTCGATTTACTTAGGGAAGGAATCCCCGGAGGGAGATGTCCAGCGGTGTTGTCGTCCACTGAGGCCTGCGTCAATAGGGCCTGCATTCTGTGTTAGCACTTCTACAAAGAACCATGAAGAATGCTTGTAGACCCAAGTAGAGCAGCACAGTCCATATGTATTTGGTGTGCGTCCATACCAGGACCCCACAACAAACAGAATCCCTCTTGGAAATCAAAAGGGATACATGGGAAAAGGAGGCTAGTTCCTCCTGTGAGCAGCACACACTATTTTAGTGTGCTCTGAAAGAGTTAAAAACCATGACACTCTTGTCATTGAATATTGGCCCACAGTTATATTTTTTCTTTTTAACTTGGCTTAAATACATCATGGCTTTCTATTAAAATCTTCAGATCTCTGGGGGTTGATGTTGAGACTGTATTAAAATTTTTCTTTTCCTCGTTAACAATTTCATTAAAATTTAAAAAATTCCGACATGTCCCTCAACTGTTACGTTGAAGCCTGATCTGTGTTGCTATGTCCTGTGAAGTGAACCTAATTTTGCACATGGATAGGGACACCTCAGTGGCTATTTCCAGGGCTGCATTTCCTTCCCTCATGATTCTTGCTGGGCCCTCTTCACTGAGGCTCTCCCCTGGGCCATGTATTTACTGGAAAGGCTACCTAGGAGGGAAAACAAAATCCGACATAAGTGAAAGATTCTTACTTGATCAAAGTCACACAACACTTACTGTCCCACTAGACATGGCACTTGTCCTGGATCAGGGGTTAAGCTAGACATAAGCAAGTCCACAGATAGGCATTAGACCGTGCTAGTCCTTGCCGTGAGGCTGTTTAACGCAGCTTCAGGCTATATTCCCAGACTGATGCTGAGCTCAGGTGGAAGAAATACATCTTTGAAAAAGTTCCTTACGAAGGTCATTCTTTTCATCTGCAACCAAACAAAGTTCTCTGGCCAGAAATTAGTATTTTCATACCATTACCCTTTATAGGTCTAGTAATACCTTATGGATGTACAATTCACTGTGCGTACAGGTGAAGGCCAGGAATGAGAGCTTGAGACAGCCTCCATAACTACTACTATATAAGGAAGGCTTCTATTTAGTAACTGGTATCCTGTCAACTACTTTTATTTTATCTCAGATTTTTTTTTTTCCTTTTTGATGGCCTGGAACTCAAGGAGTTTTGCCTGCCTCTGAGTGCTGGGATTAAAGGACTATGCCGCCACTACCAGCAACATACCTAACTCAAATACATAACTTTTGAAGGCTAGAAGGAAGCTAGCTTCCTTTGTAAAACTGCCACCCCGTCACTCATTTCCAAATGAATCACAGACTTAAATGTCAGTGAAAGAAAAGCAACTTATAAAGAAGAAAACACAGCTCCGTCGTGCTTAACCCTCAGTCAACTTGAGCAGATTCAGAAGCACTCAGGAGATGTGGGTGTGTTTGTGAGGGAGAAACTCAATTGAAGGAAGCCCCACCATAAACACTGGTGGTGCTGGAGTTTACACACACTTCTTGAAGACGGAAGTGTGAGAATGTCTCTTAAGAAATGTCTTTGCGCCGGGCAGTGGTGGCGCACGCCCTTAATCCCAGCACTCGGGAGGCAGAGGCAGGCGGATCTCTGTGAGTTCGAGACCAGCCTGGTCTACAAGAGTAGTTCCAGGACAGGCTCCAAAGCTACAGAGAAACCCTGTCTTGAAAAACCAAAAAAGAAATGTCTTTGCATACTGTTCCTACAACAAATAGCTCTATGGACAACTGTAACTTTTCATGATGCTTAAGGCAACGGGGGAAGCAAACAAAATGCTGCCATTTGTGGCAATGTGAATGTCCCAATGTCTTTACTCTGAGGAATCCCAGTGATATGTGTGTAATCATGAAAAATATTTTTCTGTGAAGCCATTATTCGAGTTTGGTGACACCAATAACAATGAACTCAGCTGAGTGGCACTGCTATAAAAATACATCTGCCTGAGGTGGTGGCGCACGCCTTTAATCCCAACACTTGGGAAGCAGTGGCAGGTGGGTCTTTGAGTTGGAGACCAACCTAGTCTACAGCATGAGTTCCAGAACAATCAGGGCTACACAGAGAAACCCTGCCTCAGAAAGTCAGGAGAAAAGAACAACAACAACAACAACAAAAACCCTTCCTTTCTAACCTCTTAAGCAGTGATTCTCAACCTGTGGGCGGCTACCCTTTCGGGGTTGGAGGTAAGTCACTTGAGACCGTCAGAAAACACAGATACGATTCATAACACTAGCAAAATTACAGTTATGAAGTAGCAACAAAATAATTTTATAGTTGGGTTCACCACATCTGAGTGACTGTATTAAAGGTTCCAGCATTAGGAACGTTGAGAACCAGTAGTTTTAAGTATGTCTATTGTTTCTTATTTGCTGTCATTAAGACTATTAGCATTTCTCAGTGTGTTAACAAATCACAGATATAAGGAATTCACACACACAGAGTAATTAATGTCTATCCAAAGATAAGAGGAAGTATCCTATCTTATTATTTGGAAGCCATTTTTAGTAAGTGCAAAAAATGTAACTTTTAATCAAAATTTGTAATATTTATTTTGACCATTTATATAGTCAAAGTAAAAAAAATAACAGGAAATTTTTATAGCTTGAAGTTTAATAAAAAGTCTTAAAATCTAATTCATAAATGCTTTTGTTGTAGTTAAGTATGTCAGGGTAGTCAACAGGGACTATTAATGAATAATATATTCATACAAGAGGATTGCAAGACATTTGTATAAAAAATGGCCTACCACAAGCTTTTTCTCTATTTCCTATGACTTGAAGTTTTAAAAATCAGAGATAATTTAGAGGTTGGTAGTTATCTTTCCTCTTTCATGTTTATGTATATTCATATAACTTTATCATTGAACAGAATTTTAAAACCCAAGGGAAACAAATCAACCAACCCTGTGTTGTCCCCCATGTATATGTTTGTATGATAAAGTTTCATGTTTATGCATGTTCATATGTGTTTGGACACATTGTGTATGTGTGTATCCACATATGGAGACAGGTTGATATTGGGTACCTTCCTCATAGTTTTTCTCCTTCTCTGCTGAGGCAGGATTAGTTAGCTATCCAGCCTGCTCTGGGGCTTCCCTCCCTCTGCCACATCCTCCCAGCATTTACAAGGATGCCAGGATCCACATTCTGGTTCTCATTATTGAATGCGAGCATTTTACCCTGAGTCATCTCCCAGGCCCCACCACTGGTCTTTATGATTTAATACGTTTGCTGAGACGTGACATCTGAAGCTGCCCATCCTGTGCTCACTAAGGAAACCATGAGTGGGTCAAAGGCACCGTCTACATAGCAGAGAGACACAGTTCACATGTCAACAGCAGAATTGACACTTGCAAGTGACAGGTAAGTCTGGCAGCTATCATTAACTTACTTCATGGGTTATTTTATGGGCAAGGACAAATATTAGCCATCTATAATTTTTCTTGGAGAAAGCAGAATATCATTTGTAATAAGATTTCCCCATAATAAATTAAGTTAGCAAGCTTTTCAATTAGAAGATTTTACCCAGAAGGTAAGTACTAACTTCCTTTTAGCTAAATTAATGTCAGCTGGCCATGCCACTTTTAGATCTTTAACATCTGCAGTTTTCTTTCACTATTTTACAACTTGTAAAATTATAGTCAAATGCCACTTTCAAGATATGTAGACTTGTAAGCCAAGCAATGCTGATCTGTGCAGCCTTGGGGACAGTGTGGGAATGAGGTCAGTGACATCACCACCAGGAACCTTTTCTCTGAGTCCCAGTGTTCACACCTGGGCTCCTCAGCAGCCTTAGCAGCCAGCTGTTATTCTCCTGGTCTACAGCTGAGACCTGAGTGTGTGCAGGACACCTGGCATCCCTAGCAAATGAAGGAAACCAGAACCAGGTGGTACACTGCAGAACAGGTGTTTATACCCTATGCTCCTTCACATGCCTGGCATCAGGAAGAGAAGGAATCTTCCTATGTAAAATGTTCTAAGGATGTCTGTTTATACACAGTACATCTGTGTATGTCCAAACTCCCAGATCCACAGGGAACACATCCCACTGACTAGTGGTGTCAGTTGTTCACACCCTTCTATAATGGGGGGGGTCATCTGAAAGTCAGCATGGTTATAACAGAGCCCATTTCTCCTCCCCACCCATCATCAGCTTAACTGCAGGGTGCCACCCTTTTACTTCTATCTACTGGATTTGGAGGGGACCCAACAGAACTCTTATTTTGAAATGATGTGTTCCATGGAGAACAATTACAAATCTTCCTGAGGACTACTGGAGCTCATGTTCTCTTAAGCTTCCTCCTGCTTATTTGTCACGTACAATGTTCTCCTTCAGGTCTAAGTGCAGTTAAGACTTAAAGAGTTCTGTTTGTATTTTTAATTACCTGTCTTTACTCTACACATCAACCTCAAATCCCATGTACATAAAATTTTGTGTACAGAGACCTGATACCACAGCTGGGCTGTCACGTAGATAGTGGACTGCTTGCTTGCCTACCATACATGAAGCACAGCTACACAGTAAATTTAAAGCCAGCCTTGGCTACATGAGATATTAGCTTAAAAAAAAGCGGGGGGGGGGAGGATCTGATATAATTTCAATGTTTCCTCTCCACTCTCTTAAAAAAAAAAAAGTAAAATAATTGCAAATACTCGAGATGACACCTCTTGGTCCTTAACAAAACCTGAGGCAAACACACTAACAATGGCACCGTTCTCCTCACTAACAGCATCATAGTAGAGACTAGATATTCCAAGCCCAGAGCATGGCCAGTATCCTTGCCTTGTCAGTAGAGGCCAGAAAGCCCAGGAAAGACAGCTTGTCCTTCTGAGGGGCAGGACTGTCATGGTCTGATCTTAGCTAAAAAAAAAAAAAAAACTCACTCTACCAGTCATGCAAGAATGTAAAAGAGACTGATTGTTCATACTCTTCGTTCTTAAATTTCTTCCTTTAGCCTCCTTTTAAAGAGGTAGAGGGCCCAGGATGGACTGATGAAGCAAAGCTACTCAGGCCATCTACTGGCCAGGACTCTGCTCTTTACATCACATTTTATAACTTGTCATTTTCTATAATAATGCTGAAGAAGTCACTTTCTTTTCCTTGACTTCAATTTCATCTTCTCTTTTTCAAGACTTAGAAGAACACTTGAAATGGTTCTTCTAAGTCTTGAAAAGACCATCTTGCCCTGGTAATCTACTATGTTCTCTCTAGCATCCCTCCACAGGCCTGGGACATGGCAGGAGGGGCTCTGCCCTTGATACCACAGTGAAGGCTAAGCAGGCTCCAATTCCTTTCCATGCAGGCCTGAACCTTGTTCCAAAGAAAAAGCTCTTTGTAGAGGCTTCAGAGAGGCCAGGTGCCAAGCCCAGTGCTGTGCTCACCTGCACACAGAGCTCCAGGCAGCACCCACAAGGCACTGCATTCGCTGCAGTCTGAGACCCAGCCCTGGCTCCTTTCGGAGTCATCTTTCTCTCCACTTTCCTTACTCACAGGGTCCACACACTTCCCTTTGTTCCATGTGCTTTACTTGCTGGGAGATCTCCCCAGCACAGGCGCTTAAAATGCATTCTCTACACTGACAACATTTATCCTTCTTTCTGCAGCCTGGACCAATTAAATGCCAGGCTCATATATTCAACTGAACACTTGACATCCCTGCCCTGGAATTCCACAGCTACCACCATGAAACAGACCTTTCCCCAGCACAACAAAGCTCTCCTTTGTTCTTCCAGTTCTCAGAGACTGCCATGATATGAGCCTCACTGGGTCTTCATATCAGTGCTCAGAATATCCACACCCAACCGTCCTCCCTGACACTCCACTCGAACCTGTAACCACCTTGGTTAAGACCCTGTGGCTGACAGTGCTCCTGGCCTGGCCTTTACAAGACTTCAGACAGCACCATTCCTCTAAGGCTCCAGTACTGCCCATCTCACTGAGCAAACCTTCCAGGCCCTTCTGTAACTGCTGGAGTTCCGGGACACTAGCCTTCATGTCCCATTTTTCTCCCATGCTCACAGCATTCCTGCCACAGCCTCGGGCTGGAGAGCCGGAACGGCTACCAGTTAAAGGTCTGTCTCCTCTCCATCTGACCCTCACTTCCTATGAGTCAGCTGACTTGAGATATTTTATCAGAGGGGATACCACCATGCTCAGCATCATTTTGTGATTTCCCTGCTTAAAGCATCTGTTGCCATATGGTTGTCTGTCCCTGACAGGAATGCAGAGGAGGGGCTTTGCTACTCACTGGGGTACACTCAGTGCTGAGGCCGGTGCCCGGTAGTTAGACTCTCAACAGATGCTTGCTGAAGGGAGAAATAAGTGAAACACTTGTCTGGTTCAGAGTGGAGAACTCAAGTTATGACTTTCTTTTCTTCTTCTGGAGTATGGCAGGTAATCTCCACAAGGAGAAACAGTAAGGGCAAGACATGGCAATCCCACAGCAGTCACAAGATGGACAAGAAAGGACTCCATGGTTGAGGGTAGCAATGCTTCCCCAGAGGAGGGGAAGTTAACTGGAATATCTGAAAACTACAGAGGCCATACTTACCCACTGGACAGTCAGACTAAGGATGTGAGGTGGAAGCAAAGCAAGAGGGTTTTTGTTTTGTTTTTAAATTTCCTGAGAGGTTCTGATTTCCCTCTGTCAAAACCACAAGGCACAGGAAGACTCTCAAAAGGCATGTGGTAAAATATTCAGAGAAGAAAAACAACACATAGCTGACCCTTTAAAAAACCACATACCTGACTGGGGACTCAAAAATATGGTTGTTTTTTGTTTCTTTTTGTCTTCATGTAAAAGCACTGCCTAAAAAATGAAATAAATGGTTTACAAAATCTGAAGGTAAAAGCAACAGAAACAGTCTCAAACTGTATCCAAGAGCTGGGAGAGGCAGTGGTGGCAGAAGTTTGCATGTTAGTTGGGAATGACAGACGTGTGCAGGAAGTCATCCAGCAAGCCCCTGCTACCAGGGCCCAACAAGCCTTACCACACAGTACATGGGGCACAGAAGGAGGAAGCACACAGGTCAGCCAGGAGGGCCCAGCACACAGCTACAAGCACTCCAGAAGACTCTGGGGAGTGAGCAGGACAGAGTGAACAGGGCTCCCTTCTCAGGTTTGGGCTGGCTTTTACCTGAGCAACTGGTCTCAAAGGGCTAGGTGAAGGGTATCCAGACACATAATCTGACTGACACAAACCTACAGAAAGAAAGGAGCACTTTTCGTTCCTATTTTAAATTTAAAGCAATGGCCCTGTTCGCCAATGTTTTAAGAAAAGTTTCCTTTTCTGATAGAATTTGCCATGCCCTAGCCCACGTGTCCCTTCTGCTCTCGTGCTGACCATGGACATTAGTTATAAATACTACATGGGTTGGTTTCTAGACCAGGGCTTTTCCTAACGGCTGCTAATCCCTCTGCTGCCAGGTGTCCTGTTGGGCTGCCAGAAACGCCACTCTCACACTTGTGTGTGTGTGTGTGTGTGTATGTGTGTGCACATGCATACATATGGGTGTGTGAGCCTGTATCTGAGTTCATTCAAGAGTAGTTCATTCTAGTTTTGGAGCAGGGTCTCTCACTGGGACACCCTTAGTTGGGCTAAGCTAGCTGGTTAGTGAGCCCAAAGATCTGCCCATCTCTGCCTCCCCAGGACTAAGCATCCACTGCAATGCCTTGCTTTCATGTCTACACTGGGGACAGAACGCAGGTCTTGAGCATGCACTTTCCTAACTGTGCCATCTCCCTGGCCTCACAGTTCTGAGACACCGGTGGGTCAGTAACTTACAGCTGCTACTGGGCAAATGAGCACAGCTGAAGGGTGGTATAGGGTGACCACGCTGGAGGAGGGGAAGAGGGGACCACAAAGATCTGCTTCATTCTGTTTGTAAACACAGCCTTGAGTCCTCATCAAATACAGAGCAGAAGAGTAATTCTGAGAAAACTATGTTAAAGTGTATCTATATTGTCTAGTCCAACTAGGTTGAAGAAGGCTATTGTCTGACCTAAATGAGATCATCTTTAAGTATACTTAACTTTGAAATGGTGCCTGATTGACTTTTAGCATGTTGACTGAATGTTAACATGTCATTATTTTAATCCCTTTAAGTCACATCTCCTTCTTATAAGGGAAAACCAAGGCAGATGTTGGGGTTCAGTTCTGATCTTCTTAGAACAAGGCTAACTCAGGCCATGGGAGTCGGCCAAAGCTGGACCATTCACAGTCAAGCATCAATTAGAAGACAATGGTAAAACAAACTCTATCTAATAAGGATGAGTTCGGCATGACAGAACAACATGTAATCCCAGAACTTAGGAGGTCGGGAGTTTGAAGCCAGCTGGAACTACATAGCAAATTATAGGCTGGCTTTGACTACAAATAGTTGAGTCTCTGTCTCAAAAACCCAAATACATAAATAAAAGAAACAAAAACACCTAAAGTTTCAGTCTTAAACAAGAAGAGACTCTGCCTGGCAGATCTGCTATCTAAAACGGAAGCGTGCATCAGTACTCCAAGCACCCAGGGTGTTTGGAGGGAAGGATTTACAGAGCTGCCCTCAGCAAATGGGCAGTCACAGCTGCTCTCTGGGGCTCCTTGTCTACACTTATCCAATTTCACCCAGGCTTATTCTAAGAACCAGTACATTCTATAAATTGTTTTGAAGACCATAACTTACACAGGTTAAAGGTGCCAATGATGGACACAACCTACTCAGTAAAAATGACCAACTCAACCCAGCAACATAAAGGTCAATGTTAGGGGTGGCTTGATTTTGTGCTCAAGACAGAATCACATTATGCTGCTTAGGCTGGTGTCACTCTCCTGCTTCAGCCTCTTAAGTAGCTTTGACTATAGACATGGACCAGAAGATCTGTGGATGACTCTGAATTGGGGGCTATTAAGACATTTTCCTCGGCCGGGCGGTGGTGGCGCACACCTTTAGTCCCAGCACTTGGGAGGCAGAGGCAGGCGGATCTCTGTGAGTTTGAGACCAGCCTGGTCTACAAGAGCTGGTTCCTTCCAGGACAGGCTCCAAAGCCACAGAGAAACCCTGTCTCGAAAAACCAAACAAACAAACAAAAAAGACATTTTCCTCTTCATCTCAGAGTAACTATGATGACTGACAGAAAGGTATTTAAATAAGGGTTAAAGACGAAACCCTCCACAGTGCTCTGCAACACTGCCAACATCCTTCTCTTCTTGGCTCATTTGTACCTCAGCTACCGCCTCCTGGGTGTCTTGGCAATGCTTTGAGTCACAAGCACACACGGTGAGCAGCATGCTTCTCGCTGTAACTTGCTTACTGGCTACAGAGATTATAAGAACCGGAGATGAGAAAACTGCCATTTCATTGGTAATCTTAGACTTTCCTAAGACTAAGTAAACCGAGGAACAGGCAGTTAAGTCACACCCGGGGAGAGCATGGAAGGTGTGTGTAGGGGGTGTCATTTCCACATAGCACCATCTTTGCCGAGTAAATATATTCGTTAAGGAAACAAACACAAAGTGTGAAAAACTCTAAGAGGTTAACATGAAGGTCTCTGGAGAGGTGTTTGTACCTGGAGAGCCTTTGAACTGTGAGCATTCCTTCTTAATGTGGCCTTCTCTTCCACAAAGGAAACAACGTTTTTCTCTTAAGTCTTTGTCATCCTGTCTCTTCCATTTTTCCACTGGTGTCCTGAGAATCTTCTCTCGCCCCAGGTCCACAACAGCCCTCGCTGGCTTTGCTTTCACAGCTGCGCACTGTGTGGGCTTATCTTCTTTTGTTGACACTTCCTTTTCTGTGTACTTGTTCTGAATTTCTTTGTCCTCTTTGCTCCGTTTTTCTTTGCTCTCGGAGTATCTTTGGTTTGGAGTATCTTCCTGGTCTCGCCGTCGCCTCACTCTATGGAAGATAAGATACTAAAAGTGTCTACAGAAACTGACCAAGTTACATCCACATGTAGAGACGGCCAGGACCAGAGTGTGAACAGGAAACCTTGAATTTGACAAGTCTGGCTTCTCTGTTATGATTTCTGCAGTTCTTCAACATCCAAACCCACAGCAGCCCAAGACCTTACAGAACATGGTGCATACCCTCTGACAGTTACACCGCACCATGGAGTGAACAACCAGAAACCCAAATCTGTGTATGTCCAACCCAGATGCAGTAGACTCCATACAGCCTGTTTGCAGTTGGCTGAATTTTCCATTGTTGAGCCCTGGGCATGGAGCTGTCTATCCCAATGCTGGGAAGCCAGTGCTTATTGCTGAGACCAGGCCTTGGGCCCAGTCCCTGCCTAGACACTCAATCATGCCTGTGCTGTTGTGCTGACCGGCCTTCTGTATTAGGTTTCACTAAGCAGTGAAAATTTAAACTGTAAAACTTGAATTTCACAGAAAATTTTTAACTATGGTTTTAAGGAGGTTTATCTTAAAAAATGTCAGTCACTTTTATTTTAGTTTTTAGAAGTGATTTTATTTCCTGTATATGTATGTGTACCATACATATGCCAGTGTCCACAGAGGCCCTGGAATTGGTATTACAGGTGGCTATGAGCCAAGAGATGCAGGTGCTAGGGATGGAACTTGGGTCCTCTGCATGGGCAGTAAGTGCTCTTAACTATGAAATCATCTTTTTAGCCCCAATTGACTTTATTTTTTGAGACAATGTCACATGAAGCCCAGGATGACTTCATACCCTCTTTGTAGCTAAGGCTGGCCTTGAGACCCTGATTCTCCTGCCTCAGCCTCCCAAGTGCAGAAAGTACTGGCAAATGGCACCCAGGTATCAAGATCGTTTCTTTCTGCCCTACTGATCACTAGTCCTTAAATTCCAGATTGTGACCTCCTTTGCTTCAATGTATTCTGAAATGGGAACAGCACTGTCAGCCAGGAGAACAATGACTCAAGCAGACGGTAGAAAACATCTCTGCTTCTCACTGTACTGTCATCAGGGCACAGCACGGTGCCTAAGCACTTGATCTGCTCAAGATAATTGGTAATGATTAAACTAAAAGCCATGCCCAAACTTAGGGCCGAGCACCTGGCGTGGAAGCCAGCATTCCGCGGCCTCAGCATCTGCGCTCACAGCCACATTTGGATCACTGCATTTTGACTTTTTAAAAAAAGATCTTGCTGGGCAGTGGTGGCGCATGCCTTTAATCCCAGCACTCGGGAGGCAGAGGCAGGTGGATTTTTGTAAATTTGAGACCAGCCTGGTCTACAAGAGCTAGTTCCAGCACAGGCTCCAAAGCCACAGAGAAACCCTGTCTCGAAAAACCAAAAAAAAAGAAAAAAAGATCTTAAATTTATATGAAAAATGCTTGATTTCAGAGGCTTACTTGATTTTCCCTGTATCAACAGGCCCACACTAGAGAGCGGCACAACAAGGAGATAAAATGAGGCTGCCCATCTGGACATGTGCTTACTTTCTCCTCATGGGACAGTCCTTCATGAAGTGTCCGATTTTTCCACAAATTCGGCAACACCTGTCATTCGGAGCCAGTTCTCCCTCAGTTAGGACATCTGGATCAAAAAAGTATTCCTACAAGAATACAGCTGTGTAAAAGGAACTGCGAACAAGATCACAGCACACCAGAGACCCATGCGAGAACAGATTGGTTTGTTAATATTGGTACTGTTCATCCCAAACAAGACCTTACAGCCAGTGAGAGGCATAGCTGATAGACTGACCTAAACCTATTTCTTTTATTTCTTGAAGTTGAAGGACACTGACAACACATACACACAAGTGGCTTCAACACAAAAGGAGAAGCCAAGGCCACATAGAGGGTGTCAGGAAATGAACCGGCTAAATGGCAATGCACTGAGGAACACAGTCGACATGGAGGCAAAGTGAAGAGCTGCACGCTAGTACTGGTGCTGCTGTGTGGTTTCTCAGTGTCTGCTTCAGGAGTCTGGGATGCTGCACCCACTGCACACTTACTGAAGAAAGCATCCATTTCAACAGACTGTGTGAGCAAAGAAGCTCTTGAACAAGCATGAGAAGGACCACTGCAGCTGTCTAGAGAGTAAAATCCGGCATGAGCCCAGCAGTGATACACTCAAAGTACCTCTATGCCCACGTGGAAAAGTTGCATCAGTCTTCCTGGGGGTGGGGATGGGGAGAAAGGGAATGGGAAGCTGCTGTTCAAAGGGGATAAAGTTCTGGATAGAGAGAAAA
The DNA here is from genome assembly GCA_028555095.1 of Dicrostonyx torquatus. NCBI lineage: Eukaryota > Metazoa > Chordata > Mammalia > Rodentia > Cricetidae > Dicrostonyx > Dicrostonyx torquatus. The sequence goes on along the minus strand of JAQHUG010000829.1, from coordinate 82,936 downwards.
GGAGTATAGGCCTGGGGAGACCTGTTGTCAAGTAGGGGCTACAGTCAAAATAACTGCCTATATTTCAAATGCCACACTACAAAATGACTCTGGAGAGGACAGATTTGCTAAGCAGCTTAACTGAACCATCCCTTACTGCACACTTACTAGTGACTAAGATGTGCACCTCATTAGTGACTAAGATACGCACACTTACTAGTGACTAAGATGTGCACCTCATTAGTGACTAAGANGTGACTAAGATGTGCACCTCATTAGTGACTAAGATACGCACACTTACTAGTGACTAAGATGTGCACCTCATTAGTGACTAAGATACGCACACTTATTAGTGACTAAGATGTGCACCTTATTGGCTTTCTAGCATTTCTACAGAAACTCACCATTTTTGAGGGGTAGTCCTTTGGAAATCCTTTGACTGGAATTCCAAATACTCTTCTACCATTGATAAAAGCTTTCATTATAAAATTTGTCACTATAAAGAAAAAAGTAAAAATTCAATTACATGCATTAACAGAACAAGAGATGGCACCAAGTTTACAAACAAGAGTAACTTACTTTTCCTTGATAATCCAGCACCAAGATTATGATTCAAATCAAAAGGATCTGAGTAAAGAAAATGAAAGAGACAAAAAGATAATAAAGTAGGACATATAGCACCACCCATCCCAAACCTAGGTCCACAAAACAAGAAGAAAGCATTACCTCTTCGCTTAATAGTAAGAGGTGTGCTCAGCTAAACAACAGAGAAACCCAAATATAAGGCAAGGCCTCCCAAAAGCATTAATTAGAAAAGACCACTGTATCACCTTTATAATCATTATAAAGTCCTTCATATTACACAGGTTGACTACTTCTGGAAAAATACTGAGAAGACTCATTAATCAGGTTACTTAATGATGTCCGTTAGTGTTTACATTAGGAGTCACAAACATAAATAACAAACCAAGAGTGGATAGTGCTGACTGCACAGTCGTCAAGACCTGAGTAGGAATCACGACAACTCGAACTGCCAGATGCCATGGTGGACTGATGCAGGGAGGCAGGTGTGACAGGCGTGGTTGTGAGGAACTGCACTATACAACAGTGCTACTAAGCACTGCTTCTACATCAAATAGTATTTTATACACGATTTAAAACACTATATACACATTACTAATGATCTAGTCATCATATGAAGATAGATATCACTTTCCTCTTGCCTAAGACAGTACTGAAGAAAGCAAAAGAAGCCCTCCCCAGGGACCTGAAGGAGCACATCTGCACAGTAGCACAGGAGGACCAGTGAAGCAAGGCACCAAGAGTCTGCTGGCCACACTTCCAGTGGGCAAGCACCAAGGGGAATGACATTAGACATCCCCGTCAGCTGGAGCACTGAGCCCTTCCTTTGCTCTCCTTGCAATAAGGGTAATGAGATGATCATCCCACTTAGACCAGTCTTGCTCTCTTCTATTGGTGTGTGTGTGCGTGTGAGTTTATATGCGTGTGTATGTGTGTTTTGTGCATGTATGCATGAGTGTGTGTGGTACTTTGGTTGTTTGCTGTAACTCTAGCGCTTGAGAAGCTGCGACACTGCTCCGGGGTGGTAGGTCTGTCTCTCAGTGCTGAGATTACAGATATGGGTCACCATGCTCTCAATTCACTTAGTACACTAAACAACAACAAAAGACATGGTAATAAGAGTAGATCTCTTCCCCACTAATTCTGCTTTGACAGAAGCATCCAAAATGCTAAATCCCCTCCCACAGCCCAGGCTGAAGTGCATAGTCCTACATCCAACACTACCCAAAGAAATGAAGAAATCATAAAGTCTACACACCGTCTAGATATCAGTGCACAGTAAGAAAATGGATCCTGTGAGACCAAGAAGACACTTCCTCAGTCACTTCCTAGCTCATTAAAGCATTTAACCTTCACTTTGTCTTTTTAAAAATTAAATTCCTATCAGTTATGGACAACTAACTATAAACATCAGTGGCTCCAATGGATTCCTTGAATTCAGTAGGGTGACCTGATTCAACTGTCTCAGCTTCCCAAGTGCTGGAGTCACAGGTCTGAGCACCAGGCCCAGCTGGAAAATGCCTTCCCCTTGGTTGGCACTGACAAATGGTGACAGGAAGCAGAGATCTGAAAATTCATTTCTAGTGGCATTCTCCAGCCTTTAGCAAAGTTTTATTTTTATTTTAGTCTTAAATTATTTTAACTTTAATATAAAAAACCCTTGTAAATACATAAAAACATCACACACCAAAATTAAGCAGACTCCAAACCTATACAACTCAATGCATCTCTATACAGCTAGACTAGGCATTCAGGTCAGAAGCTATGGAAATCTACATTAGGTTTTAAACATTAAGTATTAAATGTTTCATGCACTTGCTTACTTATGACCAAAAACAAAACAAACAAAATCCACATCAGAATTAGAACTGGAAGAACAATTCATCTCAGGTTTAAACATCCCACTACCTTGAAACTGCCTCATGTCTACTGCTGCCCTGTGCTCTCACACAGGTCTGATATTAGTGGAAGGGTTGTTCTGCTGAACAAAGACTTTTGAACTCATGGCAGGCCTCACCTGGAGGCACTAGTTACTTAAAACGAAACTGTAGGGTGGTATGGGCCGCAATAGGGCTGCTGCACTACACACTATGGGCAGCAGTTCAGTGACTGCCCCACAGAAGCTATGTTGCCAGAAGAGCCAGGAGGGGCTCATGGTTTAGAGTCAACATCCAACTTGAAAGGCTCTGTACATCACCCCTCAAATGTAATAGGCCAACAGCTCACTTCTAATTTGACTTCATTCATACCTTCAATAACGATATATTTTGAGGTCCACTGTTTCTTAAACGTCGTAAGCAGACCTTTTTTTCTAATGCTGATTACATGCTCCTTAAAATCAAACTCCTCTGTGTAGAAGCGGAGAAGTCCCAACCACAGCTGCCCAACAGATTCTGTATTTTTTCCATATTCTGGCCAACAAGTGGGCTAGAGAGAGAAGGGAACAAAAGATATCACTCCATTACAAAGTGCTAACAGCAGTATGTCTTTGCACTCCAGGAGGAACAATCTAGACTAGTTAACTGGCTTACATACACAAAATGTATTAAGTTCTCGTTGACATTTTTTATTTATTTTTTTTTTTTGAGACAGAGTTTCTCTGTATAGCTTGGCTGTCTTGGATCTCGCTTTGCAGACCAAGATGGCATTGAATTCACAGAGATCCAAATGCCTCTGCCTCCCAAGCACTGGGATTAAAGGTGTGCCACCACCCCTGGCTTCCTTTTATGTTTTAAAACAGCATTTACACGAGTCTATTAACCTCTACTCTGACTTGGATGTAGAGACAACTCAAGAGTTTTCAACGATGTATCATCTCAGAATATGAAGGTGGGAGAATCTGTGA